>JAQFXM010001533.1:0-31205 GCA_034693345.1 Entomobrya multifasciata | reverse complement strand
TTGAAGGGAAATTCAAAGCTTTCGAGCTGAAGAATTTCCCACAAGACCTTAAGAGAAAGAGGTACTTTTCCTTCATCAAAGGCCCAGTACCAACAACAAAAAGGCTTCTTGGAGGGCTCCACAATCCAGAGTTGGGGGTAGGTGACTGGAAGGTGGAGGAGATCACTCCAGGAATGAAAGGTGTATACGAGGGATCTTGGGTCATACTGAAAAGTCATACCAACTTGTAAAAAATGTAAAGAAACTATGAACAAGATATATGCTTTGTAATATGGCATAAATAATAAAATGTCAAATTAGTAAACAAAAGTAGAGAAAAATAAGGCATTAAATAAAATGGTGTATGAGCAGTCTGTCATCTATAACATAATATATTGTTGCACGGTACAGGTTACACGGCTTTCATCTTATAAAGCTAGCATGTAATCCATCATGTCTTATAGGTTGTTATTGTGAACCCAAGTGCAAACTTTGCAACTTCAGAGTCATTCCACACAAATCAGTTTGAATCTAGTAACCCAGTTAAAGGTCATTAATGGAAGATGAGTAATATAAACAAACTCCAAAATAAGCAACTCATTCACAAGCACATTACGAATGAATGGAATGACGGCAGAAGCAAATGAGAGTAGAAACATGTTATGTAATCAATTGTTCTCATTGATTCTGTCATGCTGATGATGTTGGTTGGTAATTAGTTAGATGAGCATGATAGATTTTGACCAATATCAATGTAAATATAAACCAATGCGATAAAGATAACCTGCAATCGAGCCGCACTGCAAATTAGTCAAATATGTTTTGATGATAATCTCTTGATATATATTGCAATGCAATGTTCTCAAGCACGCATATACAATGGTTGTTATGGTAATAATATTTAAACTGACCATTGTTCCCTAATTTTTTTGTATTAATGTATTCTCGAATCATATTTCGTACAACATGATGATAATGATGATGAACGAGATTATATGGTCAACAAATTACCTTTTATTCATAACGATGACTGATAAATCATGGTGCATCATTAAACTTGTTTTTTTGATTTATGAATATGGTGATGTTTCTTGAAAGCTAATGTTCTTCTCAAGAGAACCGTAAATGTTTATTATGGTTTTATCTGCTAATTAATGTGCTGGTAATGGCATTTACAGAATGATATATATGAATACATAATATATGGTACATGAACAAAAAACATGGATTTAAAAGAGCGTAACGAAACGATAAAAAATTCATTCACACTCATTCTAACTACATACTTGTTAGTGGTGCCGGGAGTGCAAGATCCTTAACACACTGCTTAACAATCCTCCCAGTCTACCAGCAGACGCAACGCAGCAAATAAGAAAACTTGCTATGTAAAGAAGGAAATATGAGAGATATGAGAGTTTTTTGGCTGTGGCCTTGTGGGTACAAAATGAGATTGTCCTTTGAGATTGTATTTTTTTATTATTATTTTACAGAGCTTTTCTGTTTTAAATTGCTGTTTTGATGCAGCACAAAGCAAAACAACATGACTAATCTTACGAATAAAAAACGGATATGCTATTATGTTAATGCTTTACGCTATGCCACAAAAAATTCAAGACTAATCTTTGGCTCTCTAACTGTTTGCTTGTGTACATTCTTAAGATAATCCGTGTAGCTTTTTTGTGCTTCTTTGAGCAACGATAATGATTTACTCTCTCAGATCATGCGTGGTTCAAATAAACAAGAGGAAAAGCTGTAAGATTAAAAATATTGCCTTTACGGTCATGTGTGGCACTGATTGTTTAAAAAAGTATATTTTCCATTATGGTTTTACAATAAAAGTCAGTATAGCAACAGGTGCACAGGTTGGGTTTTAGATTCTATATGAATTCGCATGCATATCTGTACTTTGTTATAGTTTAAGAGGCTTTTGAATGAAAGTGGGATGCATAGATAATGCTTTAGCTAGCAGGTGAATGGCAGTTTGAGTTAATACTGCATCGCAACCCAACCCAATCGAGATTATTTACAGAATATATTTTGCAACTGTAAAAGAAATTATATCATGCAGAATTTCCTTAATGATAATAACAAAATATACAAACAATGTGGCAATATCTACCCTTTTTCTTCAAATCAACCAGCCATACAATCAAAATGTCTCTTCATTTTCTCCTTGCGTTTTATTGTTCTCCGTTGATGAAGTAAGTATGCATGTATGTCATTCTTATTATGAGAGAAAACCCTAAAAATAATTTAATAACTTAGTCATTGGCAATGTCCTCTTAAAAATATATTCAAAAAACCTACTACTTGACCTATTGACCCCAAGCTTGTTACACAGACACCTTAGGTCAAGAACTTCCTTGGGATTGGTTTTCAGACCCCAGTGACCCCCCTGACCCGAGATATAGGGGTCAAAGGCCCCCATGCATTTTAAATAGCAAAAAAATTTAATGTCGATTCTGACACAGGATCAACAGCTGATCACAATGGAATGCATTTTAGACCCCAATGACCCCCCTGACCCGAGATATAGGGATCACAACTTCCCATACATTTTAAATAGCATTTTTTTAAATTCTCGATTTATGTCGTTTTAAAATATTACATGTAAAATATTTTGTAAGTTGTCAGCTCTGTGTTTTTACACATTTCTCGTTTTTCACGTTATCATTCAGCACAGTTGCCCCACATTTTCATTCCTCTTGTTTGTAACAGGGAAAAGTGGCGATGAAGATGACTACAAATATGCAAACATTTCATGTTCTTCATGAACATCCTTCATGTTCATGTAAGGATTTTGGATTTTTCAAGAGCCCTTATTTCTGCCAGGCTAATGGTACGTGCCATTAGTCAATTTCGCATGTGTAATAAAGTGAGAGAATCGATCGATGCCAGTTATCTTTCCACAGCCGAGACTCCACGGAATGTCATTGATTATAACTTTCTATCTCCAACCGTCAAGATTCTTACCATTCGACGCGCGAATGGAACAGAAAATCATGAATTCTACCAGAATACAAACTCTAGTTGTCTTTACGTTTCACATTTTAAGTTTCATTGCGCGTTGATGGAATCGATAGCGGAGGTGTATCTTTTGTTTTATCCGTCTATCATCGTTTTCGTTTTATCACTGTTTGGTTAACAAAAGAATCTTTCAGACCGTAAAATTGAAGCATACGATGAATAAGTTTAATGCAAACCTGATAAACCTGTACGAATGCGTACAATCACGCAAACAATGGATTTGTATTTATTGAGCATGCATAAATTTTACATAAATAATATCCACAATCAATTACTAGAAATGTTTCAGTTTAGTTTCAGAAATGTGCATCTGCTTATTCCTTAATTGGACAATTTCACACAAAGTCGGAAGCGCTTCTTTGGTACATCGAGAGGTGCAAAAAAATGCAGGTAATATTGATGATGACGATGAAGCATTACAAATTCGCCAACCAATACCTATTTTGTGTGCTAGTGTTGCATGAAACATTGAACTGCACAGTGAACGACAAGCGGAATTTCTTTGTACAATTCCCCGTACGTTATTGATATGCTTCGTAAATACTATAAACCCTACCACGTTTAAACACACCAGTATCATTGAGTCCCGTATATGTCCCAGCGCTAGCCCAATACACATTTTATGCATTACTACATTGATTAAAACAGTTTCATCCATTTCATATTTGCATGAATATTAATAGTATACACCATACCCAATACAACATTGGCCGAATTACACGTTACCGAATTTGTGACTTGCGTGCATGTGATTTATTAGTTGGACATTGTACAATTTTATGTACATTGCATTAAATATGTAGTTTTGTTAATGACATCATACATTTTAGGCTTTATTATATTGTTAATGTTGGATAAGATATGGGATTTGGTAATAACAAAGGCTAAAGTTGAATACCTAATTAATATGTGTCGTTAAACTAGTTAAAATTCATACAGGGCTCGTCATAAAACTCATTTGGAATGTTTTAAGTTTCATACCGTCCATCTTCCGTCACATGTCTTGTTATATATCTTGATATTGAGAAAGGGTGCTCATGATATTATCCATTTTCTTGGAACCAAAATCCATAATAACTTAATTCAAAGGCTTATAAAGTCGGACGTTGAATTTTCTTTAATATAAGTTTCCTCAACAGATGTTGGTTTAGTGCATACGCTGCTTATATACATCAGGTACACAGAAGACGACATGCCAGGTGTTAAGGTGTTGGCGTTGACAGAAGCACATGACTCTACTGCAAATGGTATGTGGAATGTTGTTGAAAAGGTAATTACGGATGAAGGTGAAGCATTTGTGGCATATTTTAAACGCCGTTGTGCTGCGTTTTCCAGCGATGGAGCCTCTAATATGATTGGAAGATATAATTCAATGAAAATAAAATTAACTGCCTATGTAATGACAGGAGAAAGAACTGGTAGACAGCTCTAACGTTACCATTGTGCCAATCATAAACATGCCTTGACGTAAAATGACGTCATGTATAGTACAGTAAAGTTGTGCATTGGCGTATTGCAAGAAAATGACGGACCACTGCCACGACCTTTCTATTCATAAAAATCGTACAAGCGGCGGGATGAATTGCGCAGAGAAGGTAGCGAACTTCAGGAGTCCATACGTTAATTTAACAGAATACAAAAGGTTAGATGGGATCCAGCCACAAAAACCAGCTACGAAGTAGTTATACAAAACTACAGAACATTCATGAGTCACTTGACAAAGATATGTACTGATAGTTTGAATAGCCACCATGCTGAAGCGATAACAACGGCCATCAAGTTGCTTAATATATTTTTGGATTAAAATCATATTTCAACGTTGCACTTCCACTTAGATGTTATCCAAGAACTTTCTAAATGGGCAAAGTCTCTAGAAAAAAAAGAAGCTACTGTTATCTTGAAATTTGGTACACACAAGTTAGAGCCACATTGAAGGGAATGAGACAAACGCCCAGCCCAAATCTTGAACAGTTCTTGCATGCATGCAGATGTGGTCTACTTCCTTGTGGTACATTGCATTCTTATGAAGCTTTTCCTCAGGTTCTCTGGAAAGGTCAAACTCTGTCCGAAAACAATTTTGCCGGTGTTTCGAAGCTAAGTGAAACCAACATCTTCCTAATAGTCACTCTGTTGGACTCAATACGCTTTAGATTACCTCTTGAAGCGATTTCGGCGTTTTCTGTACTTGATCCTCTGTTTTTAATCCAAATTACTCTCACCAATTTAGATATTTTTTTCATCAACTGCTCGTCATTGTGATAAGAAATAGAAATGCTTCCATTTGTGGAATTCCTCACTACATATCTACGTACTGAAAATGTTTGGTCGACCAGCACATTTTATGTATTCCCTTCCCTCAAAACGTCTAGAGTTTCGTGTGGTCCAGCAAAAGTGGTTTTGGTTCAAGTTTGTTCTTATATCCTCCTTGTTTGTTCAACTCTGTGGTATTATAAACGAAATATAGTTTAACAATCAATGAATTTTAATTAATTATTGAATCGTGTCGCACTGTATAATTGCACGAGCTAATATCTATTGCAAAACCAATGTTGAAATGAAGCACAAATCTTAGGATCATATTTTTGCTTCCTATAGAATGCATATAACGCATACACGCAAACCCAAAAGCTTCCTGTTTTTTGGGTTGGCAGCAGAGGATGGGCTGTATTGAAACGCTCGTGCCTTTTTTAAGCAAAGAGGAAAGTCCACAATGAACTTTATTTAAAAAAAGATTACATTCATCGAATATCATGGGACGACTTACTGTAGTGAGAGAGTTTACGTTTCTACATTTTCTGTTGAATACAGCTTACCGTATTCGGACATTGTATGAAAACATGATGTACAATTGGTGTACATGCTGTTATATGCGCTATAGTCAAATATGCACTCCTTTTAATGGAAGCTTTTTATAATGCAATGCAACCACGTAGGTATTTTCTTTTTTGATCGCACATTTTACGCAATATCCATTTACTACTTCTTTTTTAGCATTCATGGTGGGTTGGTGTCAGGTAGTCATTGCAGAAGCTAAAGTTCTACAGTTCAATTGCATTATTTCGAATAATATGCCGTTTTTATTGAATCAGAATGAAATATATCATTGGTGTGTTAATTTTGGGTGTGTTTTAGTTTAACCGTTTTTGTGACTTCTTGTTCCACGAAATACGATTATCACTACCATTATATGTATTAAAAAACCTGAACATGTATTTTGATTTTAATTATCAGTCAAATAAACCGAGACTTAAGTTCAATCTTTACTGAGATGTTAAAATGAACAAAATATATACATGCATGTGCCTTTATAAATACAAACCCAGATAAATATGTCATGAATGAAAGTGTAAACATAAATATCAATTTCTCGGTAAACATTAAACGAAATATTTTTGACATCAAAATTTGTTAGAATAACCCCTGTATGCAAAACATAAACCACTTAAATATGAAGAAACTATATAAATAAACCAACTGATAACGATAATCCAGCCAGTCGGAATTCGTGTAAACTCTTACACATAAATTGTATTGGATGCTTGTTGTATGTGTGATAAGTAATAAGCATTAAAACCCCAATCAATTCATGAGGCTAGCTGGATGAGAAGTTTTCATTAAAGCACAAGTTAAATAAGCCTATCCTGCAAAAAATGCAGAAATAGTGCGTTTTATGGACCAAAAATGGCTTTGGATTGTGTACACACTGATGCTCCAATGGAAATGTATTTCATTATCACACTATACCAATATACATGTTCCTTATCCAGAGGAAAAATACGATCGTGAATGTAATAAAATGCACTATGATGTTGTCTGCAGTTGCGACTTCAAAATCTACGGATACCTTTACTGCTGCACTCTATCCAAATGCGCAACTCTCTGGTTTGAAAGATTTGTCGTTACATAAAATAGGAACCACAAAATTTCCTTTACTTTTTAAGTCTTTCGGTGAAAGTTCCATAGTCTGCCAATTGGAATTTGTAAATAAAAAGAGAGAGCGATACACATTTACTCATTTTTCGTCATCTACAGAAAATTCAAAGCCTGTATGCATTCGATTGTCACCCGTCATCTCGCTCGATTGAGTGAGAGAGCATTTTTTATCGTATCTCAGAATCAAACCCGATTCTTTTTCCGACTTTTACTTCCTATCCGTCTGCTAAACATGGAAGCTCTAGGGTCACAGCTCTCAAGTCCTAAAACTAAACTGTTAGAGTTTCTACAGGTTATGTAGAACTCCAAATTTTGCATACTGACGACAATTAACGACGTCGTGTAATTGAACGCACCATTTGTTTAATCCGTCATCTGTACACTTAAGATTATGAATAATAACACAGAAACACCAAAACGCTCACAATCCGGTTCCGGATATCAAATTTGTTTAAATTTGACCAGCAGAGTCGTTTTTGTCATGAGAGAGCTTTTTTGCCGAGGTTAATAGAGTATTACGGGAGAGAGTTACGGGCAGATGGAACTGCTTCCACATGTGTATCATGAAGGGAAAATGAAGACTGACTACTTTTACGAGTCTTTGTAAAGTCAATTATGATGACTTGAGTCTTCTTGGCATTTAGTTTCATTTTTATCCCTTCTGCTGCTAACGGGGCTTCACTAAAATTTTGAGTGATTGTAGATCCGGGAGGATCGGATCAAATACCAAGATGAAAATGGCAAACCAATGCCGCTTTTGCAATAATAAATGTTAACGTGACAATATATATGTATTGCAGTCTAGTCCACATGTCTATATAGACGTAAATTAATTAATTTCTTAAGTGTCTACATAGACGTTTTTACGTGTCTATTTAGACACGCTAAGTGTCTATTCGGACCTGAGTTTTGAGTTGGTGAGTTTTACAGGGAATATTTAACTGACGAGGAGACAAATGAATTTCCTGCACCAATTTTAACACCATTGGAATCAGGTCAGTTAAATGAAAAAATATTAAATATAAATTGAAACGATACAAAATAGTGTTGTACTTAAAATATATAGTGTTTTAGTGTTTAAATTGTGGACCTTTAGTTTAAACAGTTTGAACACTGAAAATTTAGTGATTTGAAAAAATAAGCAACACATTCATTCATATTACATTCAGTACATATTCCTGCTGAATTAATTACTTAACTGCCTTGGGAAGAACAAGGGAACATTTTTTGCTGTTCAGAATTTGACGCCATGTTAGTTTTATTATCTGTAACCTGCTTATTGAAAGGTGTACTTGTATAAACTAAACTCCACAAAAACATCATCATCACTCCATGTTTCGCTCGAGGTATCTGCCATCTCAATCTCTAGCTCTTCCATCTGCTTCCTAGTCTGCAGATACTGCCTAAAGTGTACTTTAGCTGTATTTTAATAGGTAGAACTGCCTTTCTTAACAAGATGGATTCGTTTTTATTAGAATCAGTAGTACAAGAAGAATATAACTTTAGTCGCTAGATTCGCTTCCTTTGTTGGTGGAATAATCCGTCTCCGAGTTATTGACGATTATTTGTGAGCAAGTGACCACTTATTTATTTCCTGCCTCAAAAATTCCCGTGTTTAAACCGAAACACAAAAGGCATGTTGACAAGGTAAATTAAGTCATGCAAGAGTGGTTCGAGAAATATCCCAATGCTACTCCTGAAAAGAAATTCGAGTTTTTAGATTAAAGATTAAGTGAAATGTATCGTTTTCACGATGAACTGAACCTTTTTGACCTTTTTGTACCAGCATCCGCGATCTGGTGTTTTAATAACAAGTATTTTAATAGCAAACTTTCTACTTTAACTTCTAAATTAACTACTTTACTAAAATTGAAATCTTGGATAGTTACCGATCGGCAACAGGATACAGTCATACAGTGGTAAAACATGAAGATACGTTTTCCATTCTACATCGCTGCAGGTTCTGCAACGAGCTGATAAGAAAGGTGCATTGAGGAACCAGGTCAGGAGACACGAAGCCGATCTTAATTTAGAATTATAATGATATAGAATATAACATATGCATTAATTAGTAAAAGTGTTTAGTATCATAAAAATAGCATTAAGGTTTTACTTTAATAACTCGGGATAAAAACTTTTATGGCTTGCAAAAAATATTTTGCTTTCATTTAAAAAGCAAAATACGTACCTGTTATATGTATTTTATTAGTTTGTGCAAATCAAATTCCGTGTATGAAAGCATTAAAATAAGTCCTTTTTTTAAATAATCGTCTAGCAAGCTACCATTACAGATATCTGAAACATAATTTCTACCAACATTTAATTTATGATTACCATAACAAACAAAAATTTGAATGGAGCCACAAAATATCATTGGAGTCAAGTCAATCTTCAAGGCTTGCAAAATCCAAAATTTTTAGTCGTTCTTCAGCGGCTAGGCCGTCGTACAAATAAAGTCCCCCCCCCCGTGATTATAAGCACATAATGCTTTCCATAAAAATAGGAGTAACCACACAGCTATTAAATTCAATTTATTTATTTAGAAAAACTACATTGAAGCATAGTTTGCGATACGAATCTAAAGTTGTCCGGTCACAAGTGCGATAGTTACCAACCCAATAACCCAATAATCTTTTATTTAAAACGAAACTAGTTATTTTTATACTAAACTCGCTTGATCACAAGTCTCTTGATTCTATTTAAAAACCATTAACGATACCCCGATAAATAGATACTTCGCATTTGCTGACCCTCCAAATAATGTTAATTTAAATAAGAATAAGAAATATTGTTCAGTAGCTGCTGATATGTAATCTATGTATCAAGAACTAACAATAAACTAGTGCAAAAAACTGTGTTCTATTTTTAAAGAAATTTAGAATTAAGGTTAGATTTGAGCTACATAGAATTTCAGGGTGATTTTTATTTACAAAAACGTGGCATACAGATGGGTAATATTAATAGTATCTCAGTTGCTTATATAACGGCAGCTGTAGAACTATAAAATATGTGGTTAAGTGAGATGTGTTTGAATAAAAGGTTTATAAGTGAATAAATAATAATTTTACGTGAATAATTGTTTACTAATTTTACGAAGGTCAAATATACTCTCCACAAATCAAGTGAGGTAAAAAAGGAAAAAGACCAAGAATGAATAAAAATAATTTTTAATGCGAGCACAAAAAAGTGAGAAAATTCAGATATATATTTATAGCCTAGACTTATGATATAGAAATACTAGGCTTATTAATAAGCCCTAGGTAGATATCTCGTTAAGCTACTCGCACTTGATTCACAGCTTAAATGGTCAAAGAAGTAAGCTTCTACTCAGAAGCAAGTAAGTAAGTATTTAACAATAAAATGATTTAAATGAAAAAATCAACTATTTAGTGTTGATCGGTGGCAGTGACAAAAAATGCAGCTTTTAAAATTAGTTGTATTATGATTAAAAATGAAAAAAAAACATAAATAAATTACTACCACTACGAAAAAGTTGCAGCTCTTTTTCTCACCAAAATTCCTTTCACGTAAAAACCTTGCTAGTAAAATGAAAAAGGCCCCCCTTCAAAATAAAACACAAGTAGGTAAATATGTATGTTAAAAACGCCTGCGTGTCAAGCTAAGATTCAAAGTAAGGGTGTTTTCAGGTGCTTGTTAGCTTTGCCCTTGAGAAATGAGAAGCTACACAAAAATCACAATCCTGGTATCGTAATTTTGAGGGAAAAAATTAAATACTAAATAAAAAAACATGTATTATTTATTAAATGCAGAAAGTTGATTCAACTTTCTACCTAAACTGCATCTTTTATACAAATATAATTAGAGCTGGAATTTATTTTTTTCTGCTTATTTGCTTATCAATAAGAAGTGTTAATTTTACAGCGAATTGAATTAACAAAATATTTTACTCTGAAATTAAATAAATTCTAACCGGCTACTTAAAATAGGTAGTGGTACCGCTAGAGGTGTGACCTGACATGGTGTCGTGTCGTATTGCGTCAAAAAAATACGACAGTTTCTGGATACGTGCATTTTATTCTAATTCGACATTATCATTGCGGTTTGTGTATTTTATTATCTACAAAATTATTTATAAAATTGTCTTCGTGAAAACGCATGATTCAAGGTTTGTATGCAAAGTGGATATTTTATCAGGATTAGCCGTTACTTCGCTTATCAACTTTTCAGCCGCTGAATGTACTTGAACCTAAAGAAAGAACCACGTAAAAACGTTTTTGATTTGAAAGCTTGAGACTGATTTCACTTTGACATTTCTATCGATTCGTGCGGCTCACAGAGTTGTAGAAAAAAAGTAGACAGCACCTCATGATTGTTTGTCATCTGTTACTGTTTCAGCCTCTCGTCAAATTCTGTATAATATATTTTTGCTGACGTTGATAGAAAAATAGAATCAGTGATGATTTTTCAAAACTTAAATTAAATTAATTAAATTAAAATTGTTTTTTATATAAAATACAATTGTAGTATACTACTAGTGCAGCTATCGGTTATGCCAGCTAGCACTGATCTTTATAGCTTGAAGACGAATTTGGTGACGTGTTACATTGATTATTTAACTTCAAACTGGAAAATGTGCTAATATGTAAAAAAATATCTAATTATATTATATTTATGCAAATAATTCATAGAATGACTTTATTATTGATCCATCATAGCACCATCAAAAACGCCTTGATGATGCTACACTGATGTCTACCTTAATCATTCATATATCTGCTTGTAGCCGACCGTACTCAAGCACAAGACTTACTGAACTTCTTGCACGTCTCGCACTCCGCTATATCCTTTATCCCCATTTTCAGTGAAAATCGCTTCCCATATCTGGTGTTGTACCTCGTGAAGCATTTTCGCAGTAACAACGCCAACCATCACTGTGCATGAGATATCGCCAATAACGATCCTCAGTGTCCATTTCTAGTAGATCCTTTGCGTCCCTCCACCCCATTTTCTCCTCGACGTTATAGCTCTCAGAATGAGGATAACTTCTTAGGGTTTCCACTATTTCATCCAATCCCCCCGCCTAAAACCAAGAAAAGACATGTACAAAAATATATTGCAATCATTAATATACGAGAGCAATCTAACCTAATTGGTTCAGGAGCTTAAACAGCATAAGCAAATTGATATTGTGCAATATCCCACTGTTCCTCCAACAACTGTATTTTTCGTTCTGCAGTCTCTTAACTTCCTTCAGTAATGCAGTATAATTAATCACTACGGCGAAAGCCAGCTGAACTTTTACCACCTATGCCCTTCTTTGCGTAGGGTCACATTGTGTAATGTTGAGAAGCAGTCCTTCAAGAATTTTTCCAGCATTCGATTTGCATTTGATTCAACAAACATTTTCTCTACATTACCTTCTCATCCACAAGTTACTTATACGACGTCTTCGCGACCGGGGAGACAATCTTCAAAAATTTAAACATTATTATTTAATTTTTATTCATGAATGAACCCGGTACGGTAAGTTGTTTTTCTCACTAATGATATTGGTAGTATCAGCCGCGTACCAGTTTAATTAGTGCACTGCAGTTAAAACATTTAGCTACATATTTTTTGGTGGTGATGGTTTCGTAAAAGTAAAGTGAAAAGTTAATTAAATTAAAACAGCTGAGTATCCTCATAAACTGAATGTAAGATTATCTAATAAATCAACATATATAAGAAAATTAATAGGGGAGAATCCGAAGGGGAGATTTGATAGGCGCGAACAATTAAAATTGAGAATGCGAACTTGGGATCGCCACTTCAACATGACCAATTTAATTAAAAATTAATTAAATTAAATTTATTAACAAATTTATTATGGGGAACAATTAATTTGCATTGCATTAATACCTGTCAAATATTTGATTATACGTTTTCTATGACATTTTAAATAAACTTTACAATAGTAAACGAATTAAATCAATGCTGCTTATACAACAACGAACGTGATATTCTGTCTAATCGTTATATATGCCTATAGAAACAGTTTTTTATATAATAATATGAGCAAGAATATCCTTTCTATTGAACTTAGCATTAGCGGTATGCAATTCATCAAACATTTTGAAATATATTTATGCTTCTAAACTAGTGGAGGTGATCAGTGAAATGGAGCAGTTAACTTCCCTTGTCAATGATGCTTTTTGTGGAGAGAAAGATGGAGTGTTCGGAATCTTACCAGAAGAGGTAAAAATTAGATTAGCCTGTTTATAATTTATCTTGAAATTTGCCCTCTTTGTCAAAACTCATAAAATGTCAAAATTAATGATGTTTCCCATTTTAAATAGCTCTGTTTGAAAATTTTGGATGAAGTGATCCACTCGGCTGAGGATATTCAAAATCTTCTCTTGGCCTTTCATCAACTTGACAAGCTGTTCGAAAAGAAGAAAGTGGACTGGTTTTTTCCTCTGGTAAGAATGATTGAATACTGATTACTCTGATTAAAAATAAGTTTTTTGATTGTACCTGGAGTGGGCCAACATTTTAAACTAAATGAAACGTTTTTAACTTAAGTTTTGTGTATGATTTATCAGGTGCTGCCTCATTTGATGACCAAACATTTGGTTGCTGAAGTATTAAGTTAACTAGCAAATAATTTATCTATGAAATTTTAATTACCATCAAATCATTAAAAGGCTTTGCAAATCTTTTTTCCAATAGGGTGACGACGACGAGGATGCGATGTGTATGTGTTCTCAACAGCTGCTAAAACTGCGTCTGGCCTCAAAGCGATAGAAGAATGCTTTTGAAAAGACACTTGAAAATCATCCCATCCGAAATCCACTGCCTCGGCATGTTACGGAAAATTTCCAAGGTAACCCGTTTCCAGGTAAATCAGTCTTCCTTTATGTTTATGAAGACTATGTTGATAAGCTATGGCGAATATAGTGGTACTACTCAAAAAATTTGGACGATTTGTCCTCAACCTTGAATTTGACATTGAAGTAGAACAGTGTATTGGCAACTTGGAGCCGTGTAAAAATCTATTGACTTGCTTGTCCCATGTACCCAATTTAAAGTCATTGATTTCGAGCGGAGACTTCTTTGGCGTAATTGATCGTGATCACGACAGGAAAACTTTTTTAAGGATCCGGAAAGTCAGAATTTCTTTCCAGAGTTATTAAACTTGGAGACTTTTGAATGGCGATCAATATTTGAAGCAAAGTCATTCTGGATAATTCACATTTTCAATGCTTATGCAAGGAAAGAAGGTCTTCGAAAACTTAATCCACTCAATCTGCTTGTTAGTTCTAGTACAAACTTGGCTTCATATCAAGTAGTTAATTTAACGGAGCTCCACATTTTGCTGGATGTGGAATTTCATCAACGTAGAGGTGTTGACAGTATTGCGGGGGCGGTGAAGCAGCTGCCAAAGCATCAAGAAATACGCAAGTTCTGGCTAAGCGTTTTTAAACCTCGGTTGCGGTTTCGTGCCGAAGAGCCTGTGAAGATTAATGAGCTGATTGGAATTTTTGCTGAGTTTAAATTCCTTGAAAATTAAAATTAAATTAAATTAAATTGAGTCCTTCGGGAAAAAATTTATGATATTTTATGAGGATATTTTATGATTGCTTGTGACCCAACATTGAAGATTCGAGAAAATGCAGGTATTTGGAATGATGTTCCAAAATTGGAAATGCTCAGTCTTATAATGCCAGTTAAAATTGATGATGATGATAAGGATTTTGGTTTAGAGAAAAATTTGGGAGTAAGGATGAATTGGATTTTGAACACATCATGTAGTACAAAAAACATAATATTGATATGCTTTGTAAGTCGTGGAAATTTTTTTCCTGTGTCTTCTTCCAAAAACACCTGCCTGTCATTAACCTGCCTTTGAGACTCGGCTCTCTCATCCGCATTTGGGAGTGGAGTAAATCAGGTGATAACTTTTATAGCAAGGGACTTTATTTGCTCGAAAGGGACATGAAAGAAAGAATCTTCATGTGGGAGTAGCCTTGACCGTTACAGATAGAGAGGGGCCAAGCTACATGAGAAATATAAGAAAGTGTTTTTTTCTACTCCTTGGTTGCTTGGTTTATATGAGTTGGAATGTGACAGTCAAGTCAAGGGTTAAAAAAGCTCAAATATATAAAAAAAATTGAATTGAATTTCTCAAAAAAAAATTCAATTTATCAGAAAAAAATCTTTAAAAAACCAAATTTGCTAAAAAAAATTTAATCACTCAAATGAAACCCAAATTTCTCAAAAAAAACTGAAGTTTATTCTAAAACAACTAAATGAAATTACACCAGAAAACCGTTTAAAAAAAATTACTCAAATCAAATCACAAATCAACTTTGAATTACAAAAAATTTTTTACTGAAACATTCGAAGTTTTATTTATAAAATTTTTTTTTTTAAATATTTAGTACGTTTAACAAAAAATAGTGCTGAAATAATTAATGATGTTAACAAATTAATTTTTACTTAATATATTTCTTTTAAGACCAATCATGATCTGTAAATATAAATATGCTTCGCATAATATTATAATATTAGGAATCTAGAAGTAGTTAAAAGAGTTGTGTGAACGCCATTATCATCATCAGGTGTGTACAATTAGGTATGATATCATTTCGAAATAATTTTCGATAAGATTGTGAACCTTTCAGGGAATTTGCTTCTAGTGCCGTCCACACCATAAATGCAGCCGGTGAATCTGTGGGAAGTTCCCAGTTTAAGCTAAAGGATTATAAAAAATATAATTGTTAGGAATAGCAAGACAGAAAAGATTTTCAGTAGGAGAAATAAGATTTTAAATTTACCCGAAAATGGTAGAATTCAGGATAACTGGACACTTGTGCGTTTGGCGACCAACCATTTTGGAGATTGAGTACGTGATCCAGTATAGTACTGTTGCATCCACAACTCTGCAAATAAAAGACGGGTTTTTGGGAGTGTTTTCGGAATTATTATGCTTATCCGTAAGTCAGATGAAGAAAACTCTGTTTCTAGTGTAGGTCTGCCGGGTTGGGGCAGCAAGAAAGGCACATTCTGAGGACCAAGGCTTCGACGATGGACAAAATAAATGTACATAATTAAAATTAGTTAAAAATGACATGATTATTTGTATGTTGTGCTTGTTATATCCAAAACTGCTTTCCACCAATTAATTTCATCGATTTCGTCAACAGAATAGGCTTCCGGATATCTAGCTACTGGTGTTGAGCAGTAGTAGGGAACCCTGGCTCCAACCGGACCACTTGCTTTTGTCACACTGGCAGAATTACAAGACATATGGTCTTGAGGAAGTGCAGTTAAAAATTGACTTCGAAAGCAGGATATTTATGGTCTTTGGCATGAGTTAAGGATTGTATTGGAGCTGCTGTACCAGTTGGAGGTTGAGCTTTGTTGGCTTCAGAACTGGTTTTGGATGTGATATAGGTTTTGCCAATGTCCGTGGCGATGTAACAGACTTCAAGGTTGTTCGTTGTATTGTTCCATGGCCAAATACCTTGGTTTTGACACAGTTGACGCCACATTTTGGCTCATCACAGAAACTTACCCTGCGAGGATTTTCTGTAATACTTCCAAATCCTGACGAGGTTGATCTTTGCCGGTCACCCCAAGAAGCTATAGAAAAGCCTATTATAAAAAAGAAAATGTGTTAAGGTTAGTAAGTTTAATTTCAAAGCTGGCATTTTACGGCTAATCTGAAATAATTATAAATCAACTATACCTGATTCTGTTTGTCAAACATATTCAACAATGTCTTTCCAGTTTGCAAGGTAAACGAGTACAGGTTGATTAGTATTTTCATCTGATGCTCTAAAACGACGAACAAATTTTTTCACATTTTTCTCAGAGTAATCTCTAAAAACGCGGAAAAATGCCCATTATGAAAATGATTAAATGCTGAAATACTCAAATGACAAAATATTTTAAAATTTATGATGTTGGTTTTTAACTCGATTCAGTTGAAGTGTAAAAAGAAGAATGTCAATTTTTTAGGCACGCCAAGAAATATTCATTGAAATGAATGACATGAATGAAAGTGACATGAAAGTGTACATGAAATGACTCATTCATGTACTTTTTTATCATGGAAGTTGAAGCAACATTTGGTAAGTTCATATACATACGTAGTATAACATTGTTGCTGTGTCGAGCAGAAATGGATATCTTAACAATGAATTAAGACATGAATTTTTTACTTGAATGATTACGCATTGCAGTAGAATAGAAATGTACCCCAAATGTGAAGAAAGTAATGTATTCTGCTTGCATAAAAATAGTTTGATGAAAGTTTAAAGGGCGTAAATTTGTAGTTATGATTACGATGATTCTTATCAGTTTTGGACTAGAAAGTGGCTTTGTTTTCTTTATCAATATATTTTTAGAATCTTTATGTATTAGAACATTTCCAGCTTGTATGGTGATGGCTAAAGATTTGATCTAGTTTATTTTTCATTTTTTTCAACCAATTTAAAATACAAACCTGTAGGAAAAATTTCTTTGAGTTGAACCTCTGTTGGAATCAGTTCATTCATTCAGAATTCAGAATTCATTCTCTGTTAAAATGAGTCCATGGCCTACATAATTGTGCATTCCTTTGCAAAATACTTTGGAGCATGCGACGCAATTTGTTTAATTTGTGAACATCTCAATTTGATCCTGACGATGCCGTTTTCCGAGTTCGGGAGAACATCCCTTACTCGACAGCAAGTTCGATTCACATCCAATTTGCTGATAACTTGCCGTTGTTGTTAGGTAAGCTTACATTATTTTATTTTTACAATTTCTAACAGTTCCAGTTTTATTAGCGTACTTATTTTGTTGTGTTAATTTTCTTTAACTTTTATAAGGTGGTGTTTGGCGGTTAGAGATACTTGGACGAATCAAAGGCAGCCTAATTATGAATGGACTGAAGTGGATATGGAAGGTGAAATGAATCCGATCGCTATGATGACTGAGGATTTGTTCCCGATCGACAAAACGCCAGGCTGTGCAGTTCATTTTTTTACTGGATATTATCAGGGTTTACGTCGGCGCTTGGTCCGAATTGGGGACGACTGCTGCATCGTGTACATACGTTTCAGGTTGGAATACAACCACAAAGAGAATGCACGAAGACATAAATTTTGGGAAAAACATTTTTCTGGCATGCCCTCCCACATATCTACGCTGTTGTGTTGTTTGTGAAAGCGACTAAAACAAGTCTGATAAGAGTAAAGATTTTTAAGTCAAATTATGAAAATTAATTAAATTGAAATTAATTAAGACATTTACAAATACAGAACTTTAAATACAGATTTGGTTTTTTTGCTTTGCAGGATTTCGATTTGTTGGAGGTGGGCCCAAAATCAAACTTTTGCGTTCACATTGTTGTTTAAAAAAATATATCACATATTAATTCCTCATAATGATTGGAGTAATAAAAAGCTAACATCAACAAATTCATTTTTTTAAATTTTGCTTTTTATGTGTACACATACATTGCCGTATTGAGTAGGTTCAATTGGAAATAATTTTTTTGGGTACTCATACATATTATGTTGCTACTACAAATGGACTTTTCAGTCACAAATCACCATCTACGTATCATCTTTTGATCTGAGCAAAAATGCAATCGTAAGCGAAAATAATAAATATTTATATACAATTTTGTAGACAGTTCATGACCCATAATACAATCAACTGTTGTTTTTCATCGTCACAAAACACGTATTTAATCTTATGGCATATGACATTAATCGTATTCATTATTCGTATATATTCGGATATATTTGTTTTATCATAACAATGAATTCGCTTATGCATGGTTATAGATTTCAGTGGAATTTAGTCCCCCCATCTCGAACAGAACCTCGTTGAGCATTTCTGCAGTCACAACTCCAAAATCTCCTTCCTCCCAGTTTTCGGTGAAGATCGCTTCCCCTATTTCCAATTGAACCTCCTGAAGCATTTACGCAGTCACAACACTAATCTCAGTGCTTTTGAGATTCCTCTCGTCACGCTCCTCGGTGTCCATGACTAAAGGATCCTGTCGGTTCACTAAACTTAATCTCCCAATGTATCATGAAAGAGAAAGAAAAATCAAAAAGTCAATTTTCTTTATCGTTTACCTAAACTACCAATTATAAAATTTTAAAACTTACATGAAATCAATTCCCATCTTCTCCACTAGCAACACGATTAACTAAATCGTCAACTACTGTTTTAACTTCAGAAGCAAAAACAGCTTGAGCAATTTGATACTGAGCAATATCCCTCTGTTCCTCTAATAACTTTATTTGCTCTTTCTGCAGTCTGTTCACTTGATTATCCGCTGCGTTGAAAGCCAGCTGAAATTTTTGCCACCATTGCCTTATTCGGCGTGTGGTCAAATTGTGCAATGTTGAGAAGCAGTCCTTCAACTCGACGGACCTTTTTAACAATATTCCTTTTCAGATATATTATTTGGTCATGCAAAGGTTTCATGTTGGATTCTGCTACTGCTACCAAAATTCCATCAACAGCTCATCCAACTTTCTTTGTGCAGCCAGGGGCTTATCTTTTTCTTCCAAGGCTTCCAAATTCTTTTTTGCTCCTGCTACTTGGAGTTGAGCCATGCTTAAACTCCCTCGAATCAATCTTAACTTTTGTCGGATGTCTGGCAAAAGGATTTTATCCAGCTTGATCTTTTTAATATCTTCCCTTGTAGTGTCGCGGAAAATGCAGAGGATTCAAACTTTCTCGTTTTTTCTATTTAGGGTTTGAAGCAGATTCATCTTGGCGATTGGCAAAGTTCCGCACAACTTTTGCAATTGACAAGGAAGCGCACCTTTGGTGGCTTTTGAAGCGTTGATTGCTTAATTGCTTCTTGAGCTGATTGGATGTCGGCAGTTGCTTGGTTGACATCTTTAAGCACACTTTGAACTTTATTGGGCTTCTCTACACGCACTTTCTCAGCAGCTATCCTGTCTTGACTGATATCGTCATAACCCTGGGCTCTTTCCAAATCGATTTTAACTGATTATTAAGAGATAAATTTAATTTTACGATTTCAAATTTGTGAGTATAGATTAGATTTGCAGCTTTTCAGGCTTCTCCATGTTCACTTGGTCTGGCATTGGCTCCAAAATTGTCGAAGCAGGAAGGGCTGTCAGGGTTCTTCAGGATACGGTAGGACAGGTTGATGTCTGCAATCTAGGAAGAACAATATGACTGACTGCATGTAATGATCCAGTAAAATGCTTGCTGACATGACATTGACTTTTTTGAACTCAAAATTTTGTGTATCTATTACAAAAAAAGTTTTGTATTTTTTTATTGATATAAATATTTTCAAATTTCATTGCATTGCATATATTGTCACTTTCAATTTTATTCTGCATGGCAGACCTGGCTTTGGTTCTTTCCATTTTACTCTCCTTTATGTCCCATCTTCTCCAAAACGTTGCACACGTGGAACAAAAAGTCCCCAAGGGTGTCTGAAGTTGCATAGGGATCAATGCGGTCCTTGGTTTTCACCATGGAATTTATAATTCATATGCAGGTGGACAGGTGCAATTATGCATAATTTTTCATTTTATCAAATAAATAAAAAAGTGTTTAAATTTCATGGCTTTTAGTAATATACCAATTATCTCTAACCAAAAATTGATATTCACTAAAACTTACAACTTGTAGTCTATAAAAATATTGACTTTCACTCTACCCATTTTCAACCCCGAAACTGGCATAATATGTTTAGGCATTTACTTCTGTACAAGTTTGTACAGATGTACATGCTCCGTTAAATCAATAAGCCACTATGACGCTGCTATGTTTTAAGGTTGAACAGAACGTATTTTCCTATGAGCTTTTTACGTCCTACCACAGATTGGTCGTTGCAATTGTTGAAATCATGTTAAAGTAAGCGATTTTAATTAAATTGTGTACTCTTTCATGTAAAATTTAATTCCTGATTAAAAATAGAACAAGTCACAATATATGTTATTAGTTTGTTTATATTGTTTCCAGCCAGTGTTAAGTGGAACACGACACCATGACAGATACTACATGAATGTAATGAACAGATTATTTTTGTCGCATTTTTGCTGTGTTTTGTGCATTAATTAAAACCAAGGCACAATATTTTAAGTACGTATATGTTTAGTAGTTTAAGTGTATGTATGATAGTACATTTGATAATGTATGTTAGACGACTACTTATATTCTATATTTATTTATCAGCTGGCGAAGATGTGGATTACAGACGATGATTAATTATATGAAGCAATGTGTATTTTGGTCTTGTTTATTTATTTTGCAATTTGACAATCAATTTAAATTTTTGTCATCCAATTTCAACAACAATTAAAAGTTCATGATTCCTCATTCAATGCATATTAGTAAAACCATGTAATCTATAAAATTACAGACATCACATTATTACTTCCAGTCAGGCGGATTAGATGTTATTTCACACACACTTATAATATTCACTTATTCTATTTAATATGCAATTTTTCAAGTTTACTAATAATAAATAATCGAACCAAAATGATGCATATCCTCGTCATGTTGTCTATAAGACCTGTCTCAACTGCATCACAAACAAAGGGAGTTTTGAAAAGTATATTTATATAGGCACAAACGACTTATTTTCATGTATTAATAAAGTAGACATTTAGAGTTTCAGAGACGTAATCAGAATCGCCTAGTGATTGCACATTTGAGCCAAGTAAGACATTAATATAAACTATAACCATTAATCATTACTTGTTATTGAAGCACACATGACTCAAATTCTTGTAAGCTCACGCAAAGCAAATAAAACAACGTAGTCTATAACTAAAATCATGTTTGTTCTGAAAGAACGGTTTTCCCATTTCTCTTTGAAGGGTTTCAATTGATTAAGGCACTTGTCAAGAAAATAATGAAAAGCAGGAAAAATAAAAATACTAACTCTTGAAGTAATTAACGTAGTTATCTGTTCTATTTGAAATGTTCGCTAAGTCCTTCTTCATAAGGTCGTGTTTTTAATGTTTTAAGTTTAATTCTAAAAACTTTCGCCTTAACGCCAATATTAATGATGTCCTGTTGGTATGTCCTGTTCTCATCCTCATGATTTCTTTGGCGCAATCACAATCACTTCATCTTCAAAAGTTATAGTTTAAATAAAATATAATTAGTTTTTAAGCTTTCTATTGATTTTTTACATGTTGCCTTCACTTTTACCTATTTACTTTTAATACAAATAACTTCGATGTTAGATGCTGCAAAAATATATCATTTCATTACATGCACATCCTTGTTGTAATTGATCCAGACCACACCATTATCATCACCATTTTCGCATCGATATTCATAAAATCGTTACAATTTAAAACTTACAAATTCGACAAATCTCATCGACAAATGAATTGGTGAAATTCATTGTTCCATTGTTGAGCTTATCCAAAAAACATTATTCACTTTGCGAAATAAAGGTACTTTAGTGGGACACGTTAGCTCAGATATGTTGAAGTTTTGTAATCAGATCAGGATGAGTATTCAGTTGGAATTTTTGGTTGCATTTTATCACGTCTTTAGAAATTTTTCCAGTTTCAAAAAAAGCTTGTTAAGTATCATGCCCAGATCTTCTGAAATGAAGGAAATTGCAAACAGACTAATTTAGAAAACAATTAAGGGTATGGATGAATTTTAAAAGATCTGGATGAACAGACAGTCTGGATTCCTTTGAAAATTCTGTACGCACAAGTATTTTGTCCTGTGGTGCTGATTTTCCTTTTCCTGTTAAAACAGTACGATAACAGATGTTATGGTAAAAACCGCTATTTTCAACGCAATTGGTCCAACCATCAACATAAGAGGGTCCTGTTTTTTGCTAACGATAGTGCTAATGCTAACGATAGTGGTATTATAGCAGTTAAAATGAAAAACATTTTATTTCTAAAAAGATTTTAACTTGCTTTTGGCTGAACTGGAAAAAATGTTGAACAAATAAAAGTAGAGTGATAATACAGCCAGCTCTAGAGTCTTAACTGATACTGATAACCCAGATGAACTTTTAGTACAATACAGTACCAACCTGTCTGGTTTTAACAGATTTTTTTGTCTGCATAGGGGGTTAAGACGAAAACTTTTTTTGGTACGTACAAGTAAATGGATGGGACGATCATACTTGTTGAATAGCCCATCTTACTGAGAATTTTCTGCTATCACGTAAAACATTTGATATTTGTTGAATAACCTTTCCGGAGAAAGTAGACCGAGGGGCCAGAACATTTTTTCCCATTGATCTGTCGTTTTTTTCATGGTTTTTTGAGTTTTTGTGGATTTTATTACAGTGTAAGCTGCACAGTTCTTCCTAATTTATTGAATATATTTGGCCTCGAAGTTTTTGGTGAATCAACAAACTGACAATGAAGAACAAGAACAAGTTTTTCGTTTTTCTGCTGTGGTCATTGCTTTTTATTGTCAGAGTTATACTTATCCAACCTACGCAATCACAGCGAGGAGAAAGCACAACCTTGAATTCTTTAAATGAGTGCCACCTCAGAATTAATGAAGTGAATGCTAACCTTGCTGATGGGCTCAACCCCGACGATTTTTTGGAATTGAAGGTAAGTAGGCAATTTCAAAGAAATTAATTAGGGGTGTTTAAGTGCTGATAAATATATACGCTTTTGGTCAAGTACCAAATGGGATGTACGCCTCGATATGACTTATTTAATAAATATTTACCAATGAGATTTAGTTTTGCAGGCAGTATGTAAAAACGGAAAGCAAGATCCAAGTAAAGCTGGCTTGTATGGATACAGAGTAGTAGTGGTCTCCTCGAAAAGCATAAACGATTCACCAGGAAGTATAATTGGAGTCATTTAGTTGCAAAACAAGCAATTGTCCGAGACTGGTTTTTTTACAGTTGGAGGTTAGAAAAACTGCCTAGTGACCACAAATATTATTTTCAGGCTACTCAATTTTATTGGGTGTTAAATTAAATTGCACACGTAGAAAAGGGACACCCAAGTCTATGGGCTGGAAGGAATCATCCATTAGTTTTCGAAATCCGTACACAGATAAATCGAGGTCACTAACAGAGTGTTACCAAGGAATCACAACACTGCTCTTTTGCGTACTACTGGACTCATTGGCGAGCAATCTATGCTCTCGTTGAACGATCGAAAGTTGGAAAAACCACTAACCCTAGAACTTAACCTAGAATTATAACCGACCAGCTACAAGATTTTGTTGTTTACAAATTGCATTCTCAAGTCAACTCTAGTAGTCTCTTTAATCGGCTGGCACCTGAGTATGCCAATAAAGGCAAATATGTATTGCGAATTTACTCCGGACTTATTGATCCAAGTAAAGTAGACGACCCTGTACGCGTAAATGAGAATAATCCCATACGTAAAAAAGAAGAAAATGTGGAGGAAATGATATACGACAAGGCAAGAGTGGTGGAGCTGGATCTAGTTCACGACAGAATACAATAGATACTTGGCTTCAAGCAACGCAGAGTGGAGCATCCAACAATAACCCCTTTTCTTCAAGCGGGTCATCAAACATTAATCACCCCCCTTCAATGGGTTATTCCCTACCTTCAGGTGGTAATCCCCTACCTTCAGGTGGCAATCCCTTTCCTTCAGGATGAGCTTCCAACAATAATCCCTCTTCTTCAAGTGGAGCATCCAATGATGATGATGTTGTTGATGAAGTAACACAGCTGCGTTCCTTCAAAAATCAACTTAGATCACTTGCTGTTTTTTAAAATCAACAGCACGCAAAGAATTTTGCGCACAAAACGGCCTTATCAAAAGTAATGAATCTTTACGCGCGAAAGAACGAAATCTTTACTATATCACATCGCACACTTATTAAAAAAATTAGTGAAAATTGCATGAACAGATTTACTAATAATTCATTTTTTTTCAAAATTATTAGTTTTGGCCATAGAAACTCATTCCAAGGTTTATTTATAAAAATTAATACTTTGAAGAGTCAGATGAACTTTACAAATAAGTACCTACCTGTCTGGTTTTATCAGATTTTTTTGTCTGCATGTGTGTTTAAGACAAAATTTTGTTTGGATACTTGTACAATAGATCCGACAATCGTACTTGTTGAATAGCCTATCTGATAAAGAGTTTAAAGTTCTGTTTCTGCAACAATGAAAAAATTTGTAAAATTTGTATGCACGACTAATAAAATACTTTCCGAGGAAAATAACACTAAAACATATACGATATTTCTTGAAAAACTTAATATATTGGTTTTCTGATTGAATTCTGATTTTGATTCGAATATCTCTAAAAATGTACAGCTCTACATTTCTGTTATCACGAAAAAAACATAAAATACACATGCACGACTTATAGACATTTACTCGAGAAAAAGGCTCCGTCAAAATACTCGTTTCTTGAATCACTTAAGATAATGATTTCCTGTCCGAATTCTCATTTTTGTTGAATAGCTTGTTGAAGTTGCTAGTTGAGGGTCTATCTTTCTGTGGCAACCAGAAAATGTATAAAATAGTATGCACGACTTATAACAGATTATTTGAGATTACTCTCGAAAATACTGATTTCATGAATCACTTAAAATACTGATTTCCTGTCTGAATTCTGATTTCCTGTCTGAATTTTGATTTCCTGTCTGAATTCTGATTTCCTGTCTGAATTCTGATTTCCTGTCTGAATTCTGATTTCCTGTCTGAATTCTGATTTTTTAAAATAGCCTATCTAAAAGAAAATTTCAAGGTCAACATTTCTGTAATGACGAAACGACATAAAAATTGCATGCACAATTTATGGAACAAAAGTCCAGAAAATTGACACTTTAAAATATTCGATATTTCATGGATCACTTCAAGTACTGATTTCCTATCTGAAATCTGATTTGTTGAGTAGCTTGTCTGATAGAGAATTCAAATCTCTATATTTCCATAATACCAACTGAACGCATAAATATCATATCCGATATTTCTTGAATGACTTGATGATTTGATATGATGATGTTTTTAACCATTTCTAGCATGCTTTCGTAAACGAATCGTTCTTCGAAAACGGATTCGAAGAAATTTCTGTTTTCCACTGCAGGAGTGAGTGATGATCACGCATGTATACCTTGATTTGTCTACAGTGCGTGGTGGTAAAAGCATGACTTTGGCCACTTTATTGTCTTCCTTATTCTCATTTTCTTTACCATCAACACCTTGGATGTCATTATCTATTTCACAACCAACTTCAAGTAATTCTGGTTCTTGTGAAAGGCTTAGATGAGGTCAGAGCCCGAGAGCCAACATACTGTTAGCAGCCTACTTCGTCATGATAGTATCGAAGCTGCAGCCTTAATCATTCTTTGCATTGGGTGGTGGTTTGAACATCTTAATTGACTCCGGGAAAAAGACTTTCATTAGATCGGTACATCTGTTAACTGAGTACCTGACTATTCTGAAATTGGAATTTTATTGCTAATTTGTTGTATTTGAACTGCTCTTAGTTCCACCCACCACCATCGCTGCTACTTTCTCCTCCACCGCTAGTACTTTCTCCTCCACCAATTTTACTCTCCCTTCCACTGCTGGACGTTCCCCCACTAATGCTTCCACCGCTACTAGTTACTCCACTTACGTTTCCACAATTGTTTGTTCATACCGTGTTCCCGCTAATTGGCTAAGGTAATAGCAGGCGATGCTGGTCTGGGCTGGTGACCACCACTAGAACTAGGCGATAGTGGTCTGGTCTGGAAACGAATGATCCCGATCCTGAAGGGCTCATCTCCTTTTATGTCTTGTCCAGCATCACTTCAGCTTCTTCATTGCATCTTTCTCTGCTGTATCTTCTTTTCCCACCCTGTACACAACAAAGTCAATAATACTCAACAGTCAAGTGACTGGAAGATTCTAACTTAAAATTAACACACAGTAAAGTCCCTTTTTTTAGGTACACTTGTTTACACACAGTAGGATATGCAACATTACATAATATGTACACTCAGCTCATCTTCATTTTTCTCTACTTCGGGAAAAACAACCCAATAAACTTTACTCAAGTTCATCCGACTTCATGTCACCAGTCTTCAACCAACTCAACATTAAACATCCTGCTGCTCTCTCTTTCTGGATAAACAATGTAATAAAATCTATTGAGTCCATGTCTGAACTCTCAATGTACAGCTTTGCCTTGTACTTATTATTAAACTTATGACCTCAATCTCTCTCTCTCTTTCAGCCAACAAGTCAACAAGTCAATAAAATACATACATAACAATCGAAGGTACAAAGTACATACATAAAACTACCAAAAAATTCTGTTCTGCTGATTTGCTTGCTCATTTGCTTGCTTAATTGCTTACCCTGCCACCTGCTTAGGATTATACTGCAGTTCGGCAACTTTGTGCTTTCTATATTTTTCAAAACAAAGCCGAGTACTTTGTCATGTCATTATTTATCAAAACGTTTTTTATACAGTAAAAACCAGAATTTGTAGTTGAGTTAAAGTACCTAAATTTTACTTTAATGGTCTTTTGTTTCGCAAAATAGTATTTTAAAGTATGTATTGCACCATTTTGGCACGTATGTCATGTATGAATATTATGTAAAGATGAGAGTGAATGTTTTCTGAACTGAAGCATATATGGTTGGATATGGTTTTTGTAAAATTATTTATACTACATTTTCTAAAATGTATTTCCATTTTAAATATTTCCAATGACATTACTAGATATTAAGTTTGATGTGATAATTCACGAATCAGGTAATACGTTTTGATTCGTTGATTTTATGATGAGTGTGCAATCTCCAACAGGCTCATCCTACAATCAAATAACCTCTGGAGATTTTTATGGAAGTAATAGCAGACCAGAACCTGTGGTTGCTAAAAATGGCTCAATTACTATCTAGGATGACATTACACCTAGATTGAGGTTGACATAAGGGCGCAGAGCATCATTTGCAACTTACTTGTACAATAAAAGTAGAGAAAGCATGTGTCCAAGTTGAAGGACAGTGCGGCTATGTGAAAGATAAACTTAAAAGTAGATGTAAAATACTAACAACAAAGGAGTAATTAATTTTGTATCAATTAAATTGTAAATTCAAATTGTTACTACATTGTTTGAACTGGTTTTCAGGACGTGTCATCCATACAGTTGGAATACCCGCTGGAATGATGCTCTATCGTGAAATGCTTCGGGGTCATGGAGAAATGTTGAAGCATGCGCAGAAAGTTGATCTGGGTCTTCGTGATTAAAGATGAACAAAAAAAATTAATTTATTATTTTTTAAATATTAATGTGCACGAGTGTCGCAATGTTTATATCACAATTTTTGTGCGATTCGCACCATGCTCAGTCGCGATTGAGTTTTACATAGACGTGCTTATGGCCGATCATGGAAAATATGTCATTTATTCTTTCTCCATTAAAAAGCAAAAACTAAGTCGTATTTAATGGCCCAAGGTAGACTTAGGGACTTTATTTCGGTTGTGCTCCATAAGGTTTGCTAAGGAATTTCAGATGTTGTGGGGCTCGGCGAATAACTCCTTACTGTTATGTGCGTAGTTTTGGTTCATTCGAATTTGTTATGTGCCAAAGGCGTTTACTTGTGCGTTTCCCATTTGCTTTGGCTCATAGCATCTACAGTGTTAACAGCAGAATTCTCTAGGTATTTTTATTGGAAGGACGACATCTTAATTAACATTTACATATGTTTGTGCCGAGACATATTAAAATTTTAACCTTTATGAATCTTCAGAATCCATGACCAATAAAAACGGTTTCCAAAACAAACAAAAATTTAAAGTACAATTTCAATACGTAAAACATATTTTAGTGCTTTTACTGCGAGTTATTTGTTTGGCTATTATTACACTCATTTGGTTTAACGACTATCCGTTAAGAAATTTAAAGATAATAAATAAGTTCCTGAGAATGAAAGTCATAATTTGATTGATTTTCCGATTTTAAATTATCGACAACAATTATTGTTTAATTTTAACAACAAATTCAATAATGTGGTTGCTTGCCAGAATTAAATAATTCTCTCTATTTCAAATATACAACCTGTGCAGTAGGTATACAATTTACTGGTTATTGCGAAAATGTTGCAGTATGTCTGCCCGATTTTCTTTTATTTCCATATATCTATCTTTCCATATAATAATTGTTTAGCTTTCACTTTTTTATAGAATATTTTGCAGAAATACATTTCAACTGCATTAAAAATTTCTGTAAGTTAACTAACTGAAAATACAATTTCACAAGTGGATAATGGGGAGGATAAATATGACGCTGTTTATCTGACTAAAGATTGGACAATATCTCCAACTCATTTCGATAATTTTCATATTACGACACCTATTACGTTTCCGTATTACAGATACCCTGACGAATACCAAAATAATTGACTTCCTTTACTAACGAGCGATTGGATTCCATAATAAGTGACTATCATAACTTAATACTTAAATAAACACTACCTTCGAGAAAACTTTAATTTTGTATGTCTTCAATTCTCCGGAATCTTGATAAGACCGTCTACACTGAGACTAATGCACGATTCTTAACGGAATGTAAAGATGTTATGGGCGAGCGGTACACAATAGAAGAAAGTAAGCCGATTGCCAATTTTCAATTTGACATGATTGGGGAATAAATAGGCATCAGCTTTACTGTAGCCATTCAACTCAAAATAAGAATAATGGGGTTGTAAACTGTTCTAAACTTCAGAATTAGTTGACTGAAATACTGAACTAATATTGTTCAACTTTCCTCTTTGAATTAATTTATTTTCATAGTGTTGTTCATGACCTTAACTCGAAATAAGTGTTAAGCCTTTCCCATATTAATGATAATTTACAATAATATTTTTCAGTATGTCAGCTTGAGTTCAATTGTTAAACTTATTTTGTTAACTAATTTAAGTAAACATTGTTGAAATAAGAAACCAACTTACGAGAACGAGCAATTAGAATTGTTAAGGAGTGACCTTCATCACATATCCATTAAAAGAACGATTAGTCGATGTGCATTGTTAAAATTTCACTTTTGTGACTATTTCCTTTGTTACTATTTTGCAATACATCATTTATATTATATAGAGTCTTAATGAAATATCTTTAAGGGAACTTAAACTTAAACTTGAACTACCAAGGAGGAATGAATCGAGTTGCAAAATAAACAAGTAATTTTCACTCTTCCTTGTAAAATTGAAATATTTTTAGCCAGCCGTAGCATGACATGAAACTTTTTTCACTTGTCCAGGTTAATATACTGTAAATTTAAAGCATAATTCAAAAACTTAGGCTTTGAAAGTTTTTGAGTTATGTTTTAAATTTACAGTATATTAACCTGGACAAGTGAAAAAAGTTTCTTTTCAAGTAAATAAACATACCATTCACAAAGATAAACGAAAGCTATTTTATGAAAATAAATTTCGCTATGCCGCGGGGATTAGTAACTTGGCATCTGCCAAATCTGCCAAGCTAATAATCCGGCCATGACCTTCAGACCAAGTCCTGTGACTGAGGAGTTGGGGGATCATTAGTTGGGCGTCAATGGGTAGAGATGGGCTGTCAAGGGTACTGTCAGATGAATAACTTGGGGTTATCCAAAATATAAAGATGATTATAAAGAGACCAGTACAAATAAAGGAAAATAGGTAGATGGGGTCTGGGATTAATCGTAAAAGGGGATTTAAACGAAATCTTCTCATTTTTTAAATAACAATTTGTAAATTTGCTTTAAATAAAAATTTGTAAAGGTTGAAATAATTCATAAATTTGCTTCACTTAAAAAAAATTGTTAAAATAATCTCAGTGAACTCCGGTAACTGAGGTAAAGAGACCAAAAATTAACGAATGATGTAATTTATTAATTAACCTTGAGACATATATTCATTGTGTTCGTTAAAAACAGTTTAATTTTTTTATTATCTTGATTGAGTAAAAAATATATACAATCTACAATAGAATAATTAATCATGTAACATTTAATTAAATACTTAATTACAGGTAAGTTTAAAACATATAAAAAACAAACTATCAGAGAGTACACTTTTATTCGAATTAAAACTGAATGAAATATTTTTAGAAAAATAGAGATTTAAATTTTAGACCTATTTTAATTATCTATTTACTAGAATCCCCTAAAAATTGAATACCTTTTATGAATTATATTATATTATAATATAGTCTTTTCATTCACATAACTAATTTTTAATTAAACTTCTTTTTTTTTGCCTTTCCCCAAATTATGAACAATTAGCATATGCCTCTTTCCCAAATACTTTGGCACCAACTTCCCACAAATTTTACATCTCAACTTAAACTTGAGCTCCTCTT
>JAQFXM010001532.1:0-31206 GCA_034693345.1 Entomobrya multifasciata | reverse complement strand
GTTTATGTAAAGTTCGACAATTAAAAAACGGTCGACTAAAAAAATTCGTCTCCATATATTCAACTAAGATATAGATAGACTAAGACGAAGTCGACTCTATTATTGCGTCCCCCCATTTTCTACAAAACTATTAAGGTTTATTGTTTCATTCGGCCACCCACCATCTCTAAAATTCTAAACAATCACTTTTATTATTATGAGCCATGTAATATGCATTTAGAGCATTAGAGTTTTTCCTTACTGTATCTTACTTGCTTTAATAAAAACTGAAAGTATGCGTTAATTCCAACCATTTCCAAGTCTCTTATGATGGTAGAAATACAATTACTTGAACCGCTAGTATAATTTAATTAGCGACAGTGAACATTATTATTAAACATTTACCAAACGTATTACTTGAGCTTTGCTACGTTTATATCTGAACTTTACACAAGTTACAAGAAAATTCCAAATATTTACAAGTTTATAACTTTTTTCTCCTCTTTCTAATGACTCATGACTCATATTTTTTATTGATTGTTTATTGATGAATATCGGTCTTCTGTCAATATTTTACAAATATCTGATTGACGAAATTGTAATAATTATACATATCTTGTCATAACAAAACAAGAAATCCAGCCAGTTTAAGATAAGTATAACTTTCCAAAATATGAAATAGTAGCAAGAAAACGATAATGGTGATATCTCTGATAAATATTAGGAGAATAATGTATCTGGAGCTTTTCTGTTTATATGAAAATTTCATTTTGGTTCATTCAGTATAGTTGAATGAAATGTAGGGAAAGCATCATCCTCAAACTGTTACGACAACTCTATCCATTCCGGCGAGTAATAATACTGACTGTACTTCAGGTTTGTTATTATGCTCATCATCATACTTTGGTGGGATCACCTAATTCGCACGTAATACTTTACGAAATTTTACACCAGCGGAAAGAAATGTAAGTATATTTCTGAGTCAGAGTTTTGATGTGGGTGGTTGGTTGGTAAAAGTATTAATGGAAATGGGTTGGGTATTGTTGTATGTGATAAGAGCATGCTGTATAGAGGCGTGTAACATAAGAATGACGGTTGATAGTCGGTGATGTTACATAATTCAGCCGCTGACTCTCACTCCCTTTTCTTAGCTCCCAAAGGAGCTTTCTGACTCCTGCTCCTGGCTTGTGATAATAGGCAATCAAGTAAACGAGGTCAGGCAGCGGCGTGACCGCTGTTGCTTTGCTACTATTACATACTTTCACAGAGAACATAATACTCTGGCATATAATCGTGTGTTTCTTTCAAGTACTGCGTTTCATAAATAAGTAATTCACTTTACCATAATGCCGTAACGCCACCAATAAATACACCGCCACACCAAACATACCATTTCCTTGTTATTTTCATCACAAAGATTGCCAACAGTGTTTTCAACAAATGAAATGTCGGTATTATCAGGTAGATATATATTTTTAAAGAGAATACTGATGAAATAATTTATTCTTGTGTCATATTAAGTTTTAAAATAAACCTATCAAAATTTCACAATTACCAAAAATTGTAGTGAGCTAAAATATTTAATGAAATAAATATTAAAAGACAGTCGATTATTGCTATGTAGTAGCTAAATTACCTTTTTGGAGTTTGAGGACACACAATATGACAGTGATATGCAGGTGTACAAAATTGTAATGATTAATGGGTGTATAATTCTATAAAGGTTACAAGTAGGATGATTGACTGGAAGGCGACACTTTAGCTTTCCTTTTTCTAGTTTTCTTCAATATCGAACCCGTGTTTATACAAGGACAAGTTAATAAATATAAGCAATCGATATGTCTTTTTGTAACCATCATTCTTGGAATGATAAGTATTCTAAATAATTGTCCAAGGTACAAATGTGCTCGTGCTCTATCCAGAAAATCAAATTTAAGTATAGATAATGGGTTTATAAGCTATGTAAAAACAAAAACTCACATATTGCTTTTTCGTGTAAAAAGTAAACAATGTTGAATTTAGAAAACAACAGTTGCATGCAATCATGCACACACATGTCCTAATGTAAAATGTAAACTAATGACAGTGTATCATCGTGATCAGCATCGTCTTTTCCACTACTACTAACCGATGCAAGCAGCATGACAAACTGGAGGGATAACTGAGGAGTGACCTCTGCATATAATATTCCTTTTTTTCTATCTTATTACAGTGATGTTTTATACCTAGATTCATGTCTCGATCGAACACTTCAATTTCCTCATCATGTTTTTCCGTGCATAATATTATAATGGTTTCATAGCATAAGTCAGTCAGTGCACCTTCAACTTATGACTATTATTGTCCATTACCCTCAATTCCAGAACAACTGTCCTTTTTTATATTCACTACCTCTCTACTTGCTTTTACTCTAATAATATTTAGCCGCGTGTGTTGGTGTTGTCCAGTTTGAAATGTCGTCAGTGGTGGACAGACAGGCTGGACAGCTAGATGAGTGTATTCATTGTACATGCACGATAATATGGATTAAATATCTACATGGATTTATCACGATATTTCATACTTTTTTTTCGTCTTACACGATGTAAAGTACATAAAGCACATAGAAGACAAGCATAATACACATTTATAAATAGTTCATGTCATTTATAATCGTGTACATATCAGCGGTAGTTATCGACCAGAGAGGACTAGAGCACGCCAGCATATCACCTCCACCACCAACAACTAATACACAGTTTTGCGCGAATTGAACTCTAAAAAATATTATCATTATTTAGGGTTCTTTGTGTGGAAAATGTACCTGCCTCGCCTGCACGCTATACAAGCAACTACAATGTACAAAAAAATGACAAACGAATGACAATCAAACCAATGAATGGATCTGCCCATAAAATGTAAGCATGTAATATGCTATCAAGTAATATCAATCTAGTTTTTTTATCCTGAGAAAGAGCCTCGTTCAGTTGCTCCTGTTGTTGTCCCGTCGTTGTTTGTCAGTCAGGAAATAAATTTACGAAAGCACCTCCAACAAAAACATGACATGCAAGTGACCGAAAAAGTTGGATTTGTACTTTGCGTATGTATGCATGCATCAATGTTCATTTCATACATAATGTACTGACTGCGACCATTGCTTTTTACCCGAGAAATAACGTTATTCTGTGTACTTCCAGTTATCCTAATTAACCATGAACCCTCCTTAACTTCACTTGACGGAAAGCTACCAGGACCAAGTTGGAAATGAGGATAATGAGCGTGCATTGCAGAGGATATGGGATGGTTCTACAACAAAATTGTATGAAAAGTGGATAGGGTGATAGGTAAAATTATGAGGGAAAGCTAAACAAGCATTAAAAAGTAAAATGAGCAAACTTCCTTTTCCAGTTCGTCATAATTTAATGCATTCATTGTGCATGCAAACATGTTACATGTACAAAAACGGGGATATCTTTTTCTACTTATGAATATAAATGGTAAATGTACAACATTTTGAATTAAGCAAAGTTTTGTGTGAAACTGTTAATAAAGATGAAACAAGAGTTGAAACTTTACTTTTATACAAAGTACAATAATAACACAATCATTCTTTATTATTAAAGTGAAGTACCTAGTGCATCATATCATATCAAAATATAAATTATGTGAGCAGTGAGCACCACCACCACCATCATCGCCAGAAGTCCAAAAAAAGAAAATGACTTATGCATGCAACTCATTTGATGATTATTATGATGGTAATGTTTAAATAAGGAAAAGAGTTAGTGCTAACAATAAATCTAGTGACGATGAAAGTTTCAAGAAAATCATAAACCCTTTTTGCATGTTGTTGTGCCACTGTTCTTGGGAAAAGGAGAACAATCAAAATAATGAGGACAAAGACAAACGATGATTATGAGACGTTTATTCTTATCGTCATTATGATTATTACATATGTATAAGTTTTATTATTACGACTTTTGGATGTGACTGATCGTGGTGGCTTGGCTTGGCTATGCAATGATGCCAGCAAAACAACGGTAGAGGCAGCGCAGCACGCAGAAGTAGTGTGGCTGGAGTTGACGAATGAATATAATAATGGTAATGGTGTCGATGACGATTACGATGAGTAATGACGGGACCCCATTTTCCCTTTCATCATCATTATTGCCTGTCTTCGTATACTTTTCTCTGATACACACGTTCCTATAAACTCATATGCACATAATATTAAACAGAATGTGTTATTTTTAAAACCTAAAGTATACGCTCGTGCCCATCACAAACTCCTACTACTTTTATGTTGTTGTGATAATAATGTAGTTTAAAAAATAGATAAGCCAGTGATCCTTTTTCTTACAATAGAAAACAACTATATTGAAAAATTTAATAATAATAGTACTAACATGTGGCAGTACTTGTATTCCTATTATGTATAGAGAAAACTCCTTATAAGTTCACCATAAATACAACAAAACTTATTACTCACAACTACGTTGCCACCAGCGGCCTGAGAAACTGTCTTCTGTGTTTTGAGATAATTGAGCTCATCTTTTGTCACAGACGACCAAGAAATTACTACTGCTGCAACGGATAGCTTTCACTGAGCCGAGTTTACGACTACATACCTTATAATAATATTAATCTGCACTCAAACTGTTCAGCCAGTCTTTTCCTTCGCACTCTATAATTTGAAGTGAATGTTATTTATCGGTTTTCCCCTGACTTCAGTTTATTACAAATATAATAATAACATCGAGCTAACAACAAGGCAAAAGCAGATAAAGAGAGCACAGAAACAACATCAATGGAATGTATAGCAAAGCATGATGGTATAGTAGTGGTTCATGGGGAAATAAAGATGATCGAAAACCCATGATAATCCTTGAGCAGCAGCATGTTTGGCCACTTTCCTCTTAAGTCAATTGTGTCACTTTTTTGTTACAAAAAAATCAGTGTATTTTGTGTGCTGCTGGTTGATGGTGACTGATGCCACGGTATAATCGCTATAAAACTTGGCTTTCGATGCTTTCATCTGTGATATCAGTTAGGCCAAGCGTCAAACGTGACGGCGTGTCGATTCCAAGCAACGATAATAATAACGTTTCCCCTAGTGTGCCCTCAGCCAGGAAAAAGGGGAAATGTGACTGCGAAAAAATTGTAATGATTATATATATGTATACTCACTGATAAGGCACAAAATAATGCGATTTTCCCTGTTATAAGTTATCCATATTAGTTTTGGATACATGTATTGGTTGCCTAAACTTATCACTTCAACCAACCATAAGTTAAATTTACAGAGTTACAGAGAGAAACGAAAATTTTCTCAAATAAAATATTACATTTTTTGTAACACTGTTTGATGGTGGTAACTCTTGCCTTTTCTCCAAATGAGTTCTCAAATAACTCAATACCACAATGATTTGAATCAGATTACTTAAAATTTAGAGAAGAAATAGAGAAATTGGTTAATGAAATGGAAACATCAACTCAGCAGTAGGTAGTTATTTGTAATACATGAAGTGATCAGTGATTCGACAGAATATATCATAAATGATAGATGGATAGATATAGGTACACGTACACATGTCTGCATACATACATATTTAAATAGTAGATATTCAAAGAGTATTCTTGTAATTCCACATATATCAAAATGTACTTTAAATTAACATGCCTTCAGCTCATCAAACATAATTTTTGGTGACATTTAGCTCTTATTATAACAGAAACAAAATGAGTTCTGTCAGCGAAAATTACCCCTAACCCGACAGGATACGTACAAAATAGAAATGAATGAATGTGACATGACATGTCATACAAAACACATCTTTGCCCTCTCACAATAAAAGTAATAACTAGTTTATGAGCTCTTCCATGCATGCCAGTTATTATCATCATTTCAGTGGAAAGGAACGAGAACAAGAAGAGAGAGAACGAATGAAGTATGTAAAATAGCCTAAAGCGACGAGAGAGACTTTTTGTCCGAAACATCATTCAGTGAACTGAAATACTCCCTAAAATCAGGATAACTGCTGAGTGTTTGCCTCACTCCCTCTTGCATGAGTTCATGAATGACAATTTCCAGAAAAAATGCTTTAAATACCTCTTATGCCCCAACAGCAATCGTATTGAAGTTCTAATCAAAATGGGAATCAGTAGTACACAGTACACATTCATCGCCACACTGTACTGTATAGAATTCACATTGGATGTTATGTAATCATGAAAATGTGAGAAGAGCCATTCAACACAACAATCACTTTACTCGCCATAATTGCCACAAAAACCAAGAGCAGGCTTTTACATCACAAGCTGCAGTGGCAATATGCAATGCCATATTATAAAACCTCACTTGATTTAGCTCAATGAAATGTTCAAAATGTTACTATTTATATCTATTATTGCACTCTACACTCATAAAATTGATGCCGTTTCCTTTCTCAAGGACGCTACTATAGTCTCTTTCCATTCTATTCATTTAACACACATTTTGCTGAAAAGCTCATTTTACCTACACTCCAAATAATAAGAATAATAAGGCATGAGAAAGGGAGAGAGAAAAAGGAACAGTGTCGAATGAAACAAATTATCAAAACAAGCAGTAGGCATGTATTCATCTGGAATAGGGTACCATTGGGAATTTGGACTTCAGCTGTGACAAAACAACTCCAGCATGCCACCCTGAAGCAAAATTATGTTTCCTCATCATCACCGTAATGTACTTTTCATCTCATCATATAAATGAAAAAATCACAGCCAGTTAAACTCATGTCAAAACATGTACAAGACAACAATAATTATATTACTTTATCAAATGAAGCAATCTATATAATCATCGTTACTATTATATACAATGAAAGATGCACTGAGCTTTAAGCTTTTGTGATGCTACATGTCCTGATAGAAGCTTTTAAAAGATTACTCCTAATTTTGAAAGCATAAAATGACATACATACAATCGGAAGTAAAAAATATACACCAAGAAATCAAAAATTAACAGACTACTGGAAAACTTTTTCGTATGATTTCACGCTGCATATGGTGTACAATTATCACTGATCATGAACACCGTATGTGTGATTCTCCCACAACTCATTCCATATCGTGTAGACCACACTACATAATACATACTAGCTCAACATAAGGTGCAATATCATGAAGTCATCACTTGATACGCAACACGCAAGAAACCCCTAGTTTCTACCGATAACACAACATCCTATTCCCCCAGGAGAGCTAAAAAGGAAACAGTCTTTCAGTTTAGTTGAATGTTGCGATTACTTGACAGCCTTCTATAAATAATGAATACATTTTGCCTCCCTCTTACATTTATCTGTCTAGCCCATCTCATCCCGATAAATGCAATAATCGCAAATAAAGTAAAAATGAAGATTTTCTCCTCTTTTGATTTCCGTTTAGTTTGTCAATGTACTAAAACGAATCAACATATAGATTGGCCAGATATAAGATATATCATATCGCAAAGCATAATTTTATTCATATTGGAATAAAGATACAGAATATGAGTGTATTACGCAACCAAGATGAAAACATTTTTTTCCCTCTCCTTTCTCTCATCCGCCGATCTCCAACAAATATAATGGTTTTCGGTTAGTGACTAAACCGCACAACCAAGATACGCGTATAATGTAAAAAAGCACATAATATTATACCGTATTATCCCAATAAAGATGGTAAAATAGCCTCCATTTGCCGACTGGCTGGTTTGTGTGCTCGTAATACAAATGGGATGACCTAGGTCGACCTTTCCTCCTTTCTCTTTCACTCGCGCTTTTCTGTTCACTAAAGCCGCCGCCAACTTCATCGCTTGCTACTAACCATCATGATACTCTACATTTTCCAGAGAGCCAAGCCAGCAGATAATGGTCTGTGTGTGTGCGTTCATGCCCACTTTTTTCCTTACTAGATATGTATGCAGTCAACTATTACCAAATATTTATAAGATTTTTTTTCTTTTCCATCCATCCGCAGCCAGCCAACTTGTACTCACTGCACAAGCTACTTAAAGCCTCTTGTTTCTCTTCTGGAAAACAAAATCCCCAGCATGTTTTCATGAAAAAAAGTTCCCTCAAGCAAAACTTCACGTATGTTATCCATTCATACATTGTGTTTTCCAATTCTATTAGTACATATAGATGTACATCACACACAACAACATTGCGTAGTGAAACTTGTTTCTCTCCCTTCAGGCCGAATCTCAATTTGGCACTTTTACTTCTTAAAACAAGCTAAACTTACACGCGGTTTCAATTGAGTCTACACATGGAATAAAATGCATACACAAAAGTACGTGCATAAGAAAGTGAAAACATACAGAATTTTTTAAAAGTCATTAGATGTATCACATTCCCTGCGTGAGCTTTCAGTTTATGTGCATGATTTCTTTATCGGATCAGATTATAACTTGTACATATCTGATACAGATTATTTGAATCTATAGGTAAAGCTTGAAATTTTAGACATTGCTACTACTACACATATTTTTCTTTATTAAACTAAAGAAGATTAAACAAAAGATGTCACAAATACGGTATCAGAGAGCCACGAGAGCCCCTTCACCAATCCTTCATGCATGAATGGTTCTAATTGTAAATCGGACAGTTACGCACCTCTACAACATCAGGAGACGGAATAAGAATTGAACGTTCATATTATCAGCCGAGTATGTATAATATAGCGTAACAAAAGTACTTCCCCTCGTCACCACTCATTGTTTAATTCTCCTTTACTTAAAAAAAATCCACTACGCATTATGTGAAATCTCTGTGCAAGCTAGGCTGTAAGCATATAATTGGATGAGATGAAAAGCTTCATCACATTGCGAGTTTATAATGCACATGTTTCAGAGCAAACATAATATCATTCAGTGAGAGATCACCAGATCACATAATCATCATTATTATGAACAACACTGCTTCAGGATATAATTCATACTAGAGCTCTTTAGCTTCACATGTACACATTTTTACTGTTGCCCTATTTTGCTCATTGCATTTGCTTACCCACTGTGTGCATTCAGTTTGACAAATAAGTGAAAAAAGAATAGAAAGCTAAAGGCAACATTATCATCAAGCAGCAGACACACAATGGAATTAATATATTGGTGTGTATTAAAGCCACACACATTGATGTGTGTTCCCATCATTATCTGAAATTGTACTCTTACTTTTCATCTGTGTACAAGTATGATAAAATATAATAATAAGGTATGCATGATGAAAAGAATGAAAAAGGATAAAAAAGAAACATAAAATGAGAGGACATCGTATTTATTTTTATGCGTGGTAGTGGCTGTCTCATTTTTGTCACTGTGAAAAGTAACTGTTACCATTATGTTCATCATCATCATCGTCATTCTCGTCATCACCGGTATTCTTATTAGTAGTGGTGACAAGAGAGAACAAAACAAGAGTCTAGCCCAACCACTCTCACAGGATCTCACCATGAATCTACATTGTAGATCCAATCCAGCCATATAGTGCCCTATTGTTAGTAATAAGGATGTTATTGAAGTGGTCGTCTTTCATCTCACTTCTCTCTACTACAATTGTGTTCACTCTGCTCCAGCTCTCCATCTTCACTCAACCCAAATGGCTAAGCTCCATTGGATTTTCAATGACATTCACTCGGTCTCTTATTCAATGAGCCTAGCTATTCATACGACAAATAAAAACATGTTTATGCTCACTGTTGTGAAAGATAATGTGATCTTTAGTGTATCATTTTTTGTGTCTTTATATGCAATGAATGCTACCAATATGTATGTATACTAGTTGAATTGCATAATTCACATTTTTTATATGTATGTATCATTATGTAACTCAAAAGAAAAAAATGTGAATTCCATAAATGATACTATCATTAATAAAAATATTAAACTTGAGCAGATCTTGGTGTCAGTAATACGAGTGAAGTGCCAAATTAAATTCTTCAATTTGTGCTGCACATAGTGTACCACCTACTTCAATTAACAACAACCAAAGATAAATCATGCGTAAAGTACGTTACGTGAGGATTTATAATTGACGTACAAATGTAATGGTATTAAATGAAGCTATAATACTTATCCATCGTACTAAGTAAGTATCGATCCAACTTAGACTTAAATATAATGAAACATTGGAATCATTTGTGTGTAGCATGTTGGAATTTAAAGGAAATAAAAATGTAGACATGGGCTATATGCACATGCTACTGTATTTTTATTACTTATATGATTCATTATGTTAATAAACTTAATGCGGATGAACGAATATTAGGATAATATATTGTATAGGGTAGACACACTTGTTCCATATCTTGATACTTGGTAATTATATGATTTTATCATTTAACCAGAAAAAAATTCTGTGCAGTTGAAGATATATAGAGTCATTTGTATGTACACAAGAAATCGTAAAAAGGGATTTGAAAAGGATAGATAGTGGGACATGAAATGAAAGCAGGAAATTTTCTGAGAACTTTTGCTCCTTTTAACAAAGTTGTACAAATCCGTTTTTGTAACTTTTCCATCTGTATGTTAGTCTTGACATGTATGAAAGGAATGAAAAGAAAAGCAGTCATGAGCAGTGTGTAACGATAAAGAAGGAAAAGCATTGTTACCCCAAGTGGAAGTTGGTCATTGAGGCGAGATCGCTTCCGTCGTTTGCTTGGAATGTGAGCGTCAAGTTGTGAAGCGGCTGAGTTGACATTGTCACGGGACGACTGAGCACCGGTTCTCCCTCCAACAATACTGCCCTCCGTTTCCGGTTGTCCAAGAGAAGAAGCACCACCAAGATTTGGATTGCCATTATTAGACGATAAAGCAGCAGAACCACCAGTGTTCCCACCAGTACTGCTGCCAGTTCCACTGCCAGGAAAGGTCAGACCAGCTCCAGCTGGACTACCATGGAGAGTTGAAGAGCCACTATTTCCGCTCGGTTTAGAAACCAATCTCCGTAACCAATCGGAGAAAAAGCCTGGAGGAGGATTTCCAATTTCACTCATGTATGATGGGGTAGCTGCCAAAAGCCTCGAGAGAAAGTCTGCATGATGCTTTAACTCTGCCGGACCACTTGAACCACCCATAGCCCCACTTGCACCAGCTGCTCCAGGTCCTCCAACAACTGATCCACTTGCACCTCCAAAACCTAAACCTGCCAAACTGGCGGAGGCTGGGGGAAGGCCGGGTGTTGGGCCTGTAGCAGCACCTCCAAGACTTGGAACTAGTCCAGGTGGCAAGGACAGACCTGGTGGATAGCCACGGTTGTCTGCAGAGCCACTCGCCGCACCATTCATACTTCTCATTTTGATGTATGAATTTCTTATGTACACTCGTTAACTAGTTTTAGGTACACGATTTGCACAGACTAGAATTTGGCCTAAGTCCACTATTTCCACTTGATTTCCACTAGTTCTTCCTGCAATTTCAGAAAAATGTAAGATTGAATTAGTTTTCATAAAATTCAATCAATACTATTATCATTCATGCATAAAATAAGTGTACGCATACATTGTGAAATTCCACAAGACATTGTTTTCTTTCTTTTAAAGCACGTGTTCTCTTTCACCACACACCGTCTCTAGAGCAAAACTAGAATTCTTTTCAGCATCTACGAATAGCGTACCACGTGAACTTTCTTCACTTCTGTGCGGCACACACACCAATAAACAGTACAACCATGCCACCATCATCCAACATAGGCACCTATGTATGTATGTTTTTGCCACACATACATTAACTTTGTATATTATAATTATCTCCAACTCTCCGCGTGTGAAATGTTTGTGGTGGACACATACATTTTCCACGAACAGCGTCAATAATGTTTAGTGCTGTGTGGTAGTGGTAACATCAACGTCAAATGCATTACATATTATGCTTAAATAATAATACCACGGCACACGCTTACACACCTTTTACACAACAGAAACATCACACACTAAACAGAGAGAATTCGCTGAGGAACAAAAAGTAGGCATATAAATTTGTATGTATTTTACACGGACAAAATGACAACCGCACTTAAAGGAGTTTTCACAGACACAAATCTACATATAATACCTACATAATATACAACACTGCACACACACAGAAAATATACGCCACAAAAGGGGAAATTGAAAATCGGATTTGTGTACGAGCTCTTGAACCGCACTGTAACTACTCCAACGACGACTAGAACAAGACTACGGCCACTGCCATATCATCTTCTACAGTTCCAGTCAGTGTGGCAGGGGAATGTTTTACACGCAAATAAAAAGCATGTGTATTCTTTTTCTGTGGCATGCTTGTTGTTATATATCAGCTAAATCAGGCAATGAAAACTCTAGCTGATTTTCACAAAAGAGTCATATTCAAGCGCAAGCAATGCGTCGAGTTGAGTTGGCTATTATAATACCACCAAGTACAAAAGACTGGGCATATATAGAAAGAACAAGCTTGTATTTTTTTCTCGGGGTGACAATGACAGTAGAAAGCTGTCAGCTGCAATAATATGACTCGACTTGGTGCACAGCTTTTCCTGAAAACTCCATTCATGTCGGCAGCGGCTTACGGAGTTAATGTACAAATAAGTAAAGCTAACAGGCAATTCCCATCGCTTGCCTTGTGTGAGTGTGTACTATGTACATAGATGGTTTAATACCCATTCAGTCATTCCATTAAACGGGAAAGTAGATGTCATAGTATAAATAAGCTTATATTATGGCGTGCAATTTCAAAATGACATACTCCTTTAGATTCCACATTGTTATCTGGTATAATTCATATAGCAAGACTACTTATATATTTAACTTGTAATTAAAATGGTTCGACTCGACACTATATATACATACGTTGACCGCAAAGCAAATTACGTACAAGGAATCAATGACAGTGAATCTCAAAATAAAGTGGACAAGGGCATGTTTAGAGCTGAATTACTCGACATATTTCTTTGCGTGGAAAAAAACAATGATTTGTAAAATGTTTCACTGACTTTCGTTTGAGAGAAAAGAGTCAACGTAAAAATAAATGGTAAATTCCTCCCGCTGTAAATCTGAACGAAAAACTTCAATTGAATGTTATTGTCAAGAGAAAACTGATTTTTTTATTTCCCTTCTTCCCCGAAAAAATGTCCCCAACAAAAAAACTAAGGAAAAAATAGACCATTCATTTCACTTCCTCTTTTTTTCTTATTGTATTTATTTTATTTTACTTTCTCAACAGAAACCATGTAATGCACGTGTTGACAAAATAATTGCAAAGAAGAGAGAAAAAACTAAAAAAACTAAATGTGAACTGCGGTTGCTTTTTTCTCTTTCTCTCTCTCTCTTCTTGTTGTTTAAGCCTCGGACTCCTGCTGTTTTCCTAAAGGAATTTTATGCATGTCATCATGTGATGAAAAAAGCAAGAATACAATGTACCACAATAAAAAACTGAGTGGGTTCAGAAAATGCTTTAAAATATACACTTTTATAGCATGTGGTCCCTAAAAAGTTATTCCTTTTTTTCTTCTTCGCTCACTCACTCATACTCACAATCAGTTTTTTTCTCTTTCTTCCTATTCTTCCATGTACCCACTGCTGTGCACATAGAGCAATGGTGGTGGTAAATGTATCAGAAAAAAGAATACATACAGCGGAAGAGAGAGAGAAAAAAAACTGTTTTCTTTCTTTGGGAAAATGTTATTGTTACACTTCAATATATTTAGTAAAAGAGTATGTATGGTTGTGGTGTATATGCATAAAAACCGCGCAATATTGCATATTATTCGCTTGGTATCTTTAAAGAAAAAAGAGGAACATCAAGGGAGCTTTACTAACTCGTCAGCTTTTAGATATGCTATATTAATGTAAGATATACAACATAGGAGAAAAAAAGACAATGCTATTTTTATGGAATGATGGTGTATATGTACCTATGTAATAATACGAACCATGTTATATTGTTCATTTTTATAATGTGTACACCATCCCACTTTTCTCGTCTTTTTTTATCCGGCATTTCCATGAACAAAAACTGTTACTGACTGGTCCTATTTTATTTTACATTTTTTATCCAGTTTGATGCGTTTTAAATGGAGTCTTGATACAAGAGAAGAGATCAAATCGATAGGGTAGTGGCAGTGGCAAGCAATGGCAGGCATCAGGCCACATTCTATTATTTTTTCTGAGAGTCAGCAGCAGCAGCAGCTTAAAAAAAGAGAAGAGCGTTGTGCGGTGCGTGCTGCTGCTTACTTGCTGTCTGTACTGCAATAGTTGAGATGTTACTGCTTCTGTCGCTACTATAAAAAGTGTTACATGTACGAAGAGTTTTTCATCAATTTTTAAGGTATTCAGAAGCTTGCATGTACCGTAATTTTGCACCTATTATGTATTATCACAGGTTTGGTGAATCAAATAAAAGCGAATTTGTTTGTACATAATTATTAGTACGAGTTGCTTCACCGATTCAGTTTGATTTATGTTGATGCATTAAGAACCATCCATCTAAATCTAATTCAACAATAGTATCTTTTAGTGTAAATATTTTTATGTAGTGGTAAAATATTTTTTAAAGGAATACGAATATAACATACGACGCATTTTGTCAATGACCATAAAATGAATTAATAAAAGTATCCAAACTTTTTAGAACCTCCTCGTACTCTTCTGATCTCACTCTCGCTAGTAGAAAAGTAAGTAAAGCTGCTGGTGGTGGCGGTGGCGAGGTTATGGATTATATTACATTATATTAGATATTTATACTTTTTAGCTGCTTGTGTGGTGAATCTGTGGAGTTTGTTGTAGTAGCGAATTGCATTGTATTACTTTTTTGTTGCTTTAACATCTTCACAACCTAATATCATAGTACGTACTCTAGAGAGCGAGAAAAAATGATGACGCAATTGAATAAAACTCCTCTTTTGACTTAATACTTTGGCTCATATACTATACCTTATCAAAAGCAATATGGAAGGTAATAAGTGTATGCAACAGAAAAGAAAGTAGATGTTTATGTGTGTGGATGTCTCTCTCTGTGTATGAGAGTACTTTGGAAAGGATTAAAGACTGGAATGAAAAGCTTCTGTTGCTTTGCTAATGCTCTGCTTCTCCTTTCTTTTTGGAAATGGAACGATTACGGTGGTGTGTAGACTAGTTCATTTTATTGGCTGTTCCTTCAGGTTTCTTTGGACGGCTTCCGTGAAAAAAAGTTTATTGTCAATACACAATAAGAAAAAAAGAAGAAAGGACAAAGAAAGTCTTACGCTTAGCAAGTTTTATGAAATAAATATAATAGAAAGGTGATCTGGATAAAACACAAAATACATAAAGTTCTTTTATGTTCATGAAATACCTTTCTTGTAATATTTATTGGATTTTAATGAATATTTTAATAAAAAACGTAAAGGAATACATATACAAGTTTATTAAAGTGTCTGCAAGCTTTCGTTAAGATTGAGTTCAATTTGTATTTGTACTAAGATTTTGTAGTGAATAAGATTCCTTGAGAAAAATGTCTTCATAAAACTTATAATACTCATACCTGCTAATAATCTTGCAAAAGTTTATTTGGATGTATGCATGTATTTAGTAATTAAAGTAGTTATTAGGAAGATTGATACGGAAAAGGGTAAAAGTAAATATATTTATTACGAGAAAAAAAGTTCTGAAAGAAACATACTGTTTGCTTTCTACAATAACTTTCAAATAGCAGATTTGTAAAAAAATAGAAAGATGCTATAAAGCACTGTCAGTAAATCTTATATACACATTTCTTAACTATTTTCTAGATTTTTAATAAAATTCATAACCATCTGCGTCGTCGTAAGAAATTAATTCTGGAAGAAAGCTTTAAGCAAAACGGGTTTTTATAATGAACCTATTCACCACTCATTCTACGCAGAGGGATTTATATTGCAGCTAGTTTTTCTGTGGAAAGACTAACTAGAGTAAAAACAAGTGAAGTAAAATGTCTACAGTCACATTATAATTTACTTGTCCCTTGGGAGGATATGGAAAAACGTAACTTTTTTGCTTCCAATAAATTTTCAGTGTGGCCACGACGAGGCAAGACCTCCTTTGGGTATTCACTGCGTGTGAACAACTTACTAAAGTGGACTGCGACCAAGTAAAAAATAACACAAGAGATACTAATAATAATAATTTGGGAGATGTTTTTAAAATACAGATTCAAAAAAGGGAGGAAGACAGACATTATAAGCGACACTTTAGAGCTAGGCAGGTTAGCCTGAATGTACAGTTATACCGACCGTCATTTTAGAAAAGTGAAATAAGTTGTTTTTCTTTTCAAACTTTTTCTCTGTCAAACTCCTGTCTGAGGCTTCTGTAATATTCAATGACATTTGGAAAACAGTGGCAGTGGTTATGAAACTCTCCTTTTTCTTGGGTTGCTAGTTTGTATATAATTCATGTTGATTGATGTCAACAGCTGAATACTTTATAGTGTGTGGTTTCTAAGCTTATACGCTACGCGGTTATTAAAAACAGGCTGGCAAGGCAAAATACTAGACAGAGGAGGATGCTATTAGCTTTCCAATAAAATCCCACAAGTCTCTCACTAATTATTATTATTATCTTGGATATTTGCTTTGATAACTTTTCGGTGTGTGTCTAGCACAAAGCTAAATGTACATATTAAACAGTATATAATTCTTCCTTTTCTTCACAAATCGGGTAGTCTAGTCTGAATTGAAAGTCAATTAGCAATGAAGAATCACCATAATAAAACCCGGATTTGATGGAATTCATTTATTATTCAGTTTGATTACGAAAGAAAAACGAAAGGTTTAAGTCGATGAAACACATTTTCAGAATATCTTTTTGTAGAACTTGGTTATAATGTTTCTGTCTCTTATCATTTTCATTGTGACCATTTCATCAGCCAGCCATATTTAACCATTTTATAGTACAAGTCACAATCTATATCAATTTAAACTTTATTTACAAAAAAAGTAAGATTGTGACAATTATGAAGAGAAAGCAATAATATAAAATTCTCTTTTTAAAATTCGCTTGATAAATATCCAGTACCATTTGCTTTCACTTCCATTATACGTAATATTGAACGAATCAATATGCTTCCGTCTTCAAATTTAAATTATCCATCATAATTATCAGTTTGTAAAGACAAAATATGAAGCTCGCTGCTGAAAATCTGTGAGATTGTTATCATACTGAACTATGATACGTTTCGCTTATAGAAGAACATAATGTTTTCATACTTTCCAATTTAGATTGATGCAACGAGCCAATAATCCAACCACCCAAGCAAATATGGATTTTTGTCAATATGTAATCATCAGTCGGGTGTACATGATACTTTCTTAGTATCATTCCTCGCGTCTCCTATCTTGACGTTGAATAAACTTTCCTTCTCGCTAGAGTGAACCTTATTTGAAAATTCTAAAGAATGTTGTGAAAAAATCTAAATTGTAAGTATGCTTCACAATATACTCTTGATATTGTGTTTCTCACTCTAATACAAAAACACACAAGATTTTGTATATAGACTCAACGGATTTTCCCCAAACACATCACCTAACTACTAAAACCCACCTCGACTTTGACTACCTTTTTTTCTTCTACCACCATCAGAACCACCACAACTTTCATTATACAAGGGATCAACAAGGAGACATCTAATGCTGCTCCCTTTTAATAAGTACTACTATTCCTACCTTGCTACCTGACTCTAAACCTGTCATATGTCCTCTTTACCATCATCCTTGTCGACTTCTTCTACGTCTTCTCTTTTCTGAAATAGACAATTCAGGAAAAAGAAGAAGCAGAAAAAAATGTCGAAGTAGTAGTGCTACTTGCTTCACTACTTGTGTAATCATACCCAACAACATACACACAGCAAGTACATTAATACATATAGCAAGTATAGAAATATACCCAAAAGTAGTACAAAATACAGGGAAAGACACACACACATACTTGTCGACACAAGTATCACTTGTCTTCCACTCGTCTGAGTAGACTCCATGCTGTGAGTGAAAGATGTGGAAAGGAGAGACTTTATTAAAATCGATTGATACCATCATCATCAACATCGTCATCTTCGTCTTCTTCTTTTCTTTTTTTCAAGGCAGAACATATACCTAGTCCCCAGTTATTTTTTTCTTTTATGTAAAAGAATCCACTTTCTTTCTAATAACCAATGTATATATTTCCCAAAATACATGTGCCTAAAAATGTGTACCATGTCAATATACTCTATACAAAGATACAAAAATTATTTAGATCAGGCCTTTTACTTTTTCCTCTTCAAAGAACACGATGATGCATGCTTGCATGCATATACTCACATATATTAAAAATATGAACAAATATGTAAGACGACAAGAGAAATGAAGAAAAAAACTTCTCTCTGAAGAAAAAAAGAACTAAGCTGCTTATATACCTGTGTATGTTTCCCTATATTATAGTCAAGTGGCAGGTTTCACTCTGGTTAGCTGTTATTGATGGTGTTGTTCCTTAGTGTATGAGTTGCTTATGCAAAGTTTTTAAATATATTTTCCAATAATAATATATCACAGCAATCCTTTCACTTTGTTAAACTTCATTCCATTCCCTGTTTCCTTTCATCATATCAACAGCGTCATCCTCATCGTCGTGAATGATCGCATTATACAAGTAACTTCTGAGAACCGAGATGAGCAATAAAGAAATATGAGAATGATATGCAAGCCCAAAAAGTATAAGTAGTAGCATGAATAGACTTATTTTTCCTTGAAAAAAATACATACATAAAATTGGATTCTATAGATTGTACATTCGTTCAATATAAGCTGTATCTTTATATTATATGAATCTAATCCAGGAGTAATAAAAATGATATGTGTTTCAGAGTACGTCTAGTGACATCCTAAGTATTTATAAATGAATTACATATTAGAGAGAACAGGAAACTTTTTTTCATGTTAACAGACTAATCAAAAGTGAGTAGCAACAAAACGTTGAACGTAATCTGCTTCCATCATCCATCCTCTATTCCACACAACAACAAAATTATACTAGAGAATTTTTAACATTCGTGACTGAAGCTCCCCACCATCACCACCATTGATATTGTACATATATTTATGTGAACAGTAATAAAGAAAATGAGTACACAATAATAATCTCAAATTTTATATGACTTTTCTGATTTTTATCCGAATGAAATGAAAGATGATAATAATGTCAACATTTTTTGTGGAAGAGAAGAGGTACCCGGGAAAAGCGGCAATCTTAAAGTGTTCGTACAACTCATAGCTATACTATAATTCTGTATAGTACTCGTAGTGCCATGCTACATTGCTCTTGCTCTTCATCTGTACTCAAATCAATGCTTATTTAAAACCCAGTCAAGTGGAACACATATTACATCTCAATCGGTTACGGTTATTCTGTAGGGAAAAATCCAAGTTATGAAGAGTGGCGTGACGCAGAACACCTCCTGGATAAAAATTGTGTATAAAAAAGGTAAGCACATATATTCACAACCTATCACAGTAATGATATCATAATCATCCTTCTTTCACTTCGTATACACCAATCCATGAAATGAAATCACGTCATATAATCATAACTTGAGATGCATATATACCTATACACATCACAGCATAAAATGCTCTAGAATCTCTTTTCAAAAATGGAATTCGACTTTTATAATATAAAAAATTGTGAGAGAGTGTACACATTATTATACCCTGTCTACATTATTATTGCTGCTTAATAAAGAAAAGTGAAAGCTTGCTTCAGGCACATCCATGTCGTTCCACATAAAAATGTACTACATGACGATCGAAAGGGAGCGATGAGGAAAAAAAAGATGAGAAATACCTAACAACAGGGAAAAAGAAGGGAAAAAGTTGAAAAATTGACTGGTTGGGTTCAATCCATTTCCTGGTTGTGTGGTTATATTATTACATCATTACACGGAAATTTCAAAGTGATAGGAGGAGAGAGAGAGAGAGAGAAGCTTACATTAAAGCTATAAGCACCACAACAAGAATCATCATCACCATCATCATCAAGCAACCTTATCAGATGTCACAAGGGAAGGAAGAAGAGGAGACAGGAAAAAAGTAAAAGCGTGAACAAAACTTCTCTACTCTTTTTTTACTTTTTTAATGTTTTCATGCATATCAGAGTGGAGAATGACGAGGACGACGACACATGTTGTATATACAGCACAGTACATAGCGATCATTATAAGACTCTGTATACACGCATAGTTTCTTTTCACTTTCCTTTTCTCCCTCCCTCAGCAAATATAAAAGATGAACAGCCTTGGCATGACTTGCCTCTGGTACTAGATTATACATGAAATGTCTAACGAAGTAACTAACTAACTATACGAAACTTATCACCATCATCACTCAAAAAGGAAATTTTATATGCATAATAATTTGTATTACCTTCTTCTATACGTCATTTCATCATTTGATTTTTATACACAAGTTTATAAACAATGAGGAAACTTGTTGGAAACCGTAGATATAAAGATAGCGCGAAGTAAATAAAAAATGCACGGGCCATGGGACTGGAATATATTTCATTTGGAGTTTGCCTTTCTGTAAATTATTCATGTAACATGTTTGGAATTTGGGTCCGGCTAGATGAAAGATTTCTACGAATGTTGTATTAATTTTGGAACATTTTTGTTGGAGAAAGTAAGCCAAGTAAAAACAATTTTTACTATCAGTCTTGCTTGTTTGACCTACGGACATACAAACCACCATGCATTCTCATAAAGCATCTTTGCTAAAGTTCATAACTTAAAAGATGAATGGTAACATGATTTCTTGACTCATCAAAGTATACTTTGTCCCCTATATATGATGCGATTTTTTTAGTTTCAATTTATCTACAGTAACATAGAATAGAGAGGCTTCTTTAAATACACCGACGAACAGGAAATTCATTCCATAATCATTTTTATGCATCTAAAAAATAATTTTTGGAGAGGAGGTAAATGCTAACTGCATATTATATAACATGTATACATATATCGTGCAGGGACAATTACAAGAAAAGCAAGAGTGTGAGATAATTTGCTGCTTGTCACTTGTCCTCTCCGTGTTACATAATGGGTCCCAAAAGATGATGGCAACCCTTTTTTCACTAAGTTTTTTAAAAAGCAACAGTCACACACACACGCTTACCAAGTATACTACTTGCACTGAACATTTGTGCATGGATAATATATCAACTCCACTGCTGATGATCGCTGGGCTGAGGCATTTCATAACAATGCCATTATAACCTACAAAACACATCTGTAGCCGACAGCAAGCAAAACAAGTGTACAATGTGTACTACTACGGCCACCATCGTCGTCGATTAAATTGCCTTGTCTGTAGTTGAATATTGTATAATAGCAATCAACGTGCAATCATTATTTTTATTTTTATAAACTCATGTACGATTAGTAGAAAACGAGTTAAAAACCCTTCGTAAAGAATTGATCGGAGAGCTTATATGTACCTATGTATATATGTTTTACAGTTGGCACATCATTGCACACGATCAATTGTGTGTGGTAGAAAATCCAGCAAAAAAATGAAGTACAAGAAAGAAAGAGAGGATTTAATGGGGATGCAAATTGATTTTGAAAGAAATCAGTGTGGATCGTTGGGGGTGCTTTAATGAAAATTGGTTATTTGGCTCCTGTCAGAAATGTCGGTTGCCATTTCCCTTCACTCTAATCTGGTACAAATAAGCAGCGAGCTGACAGTAATTTTATGCTTAAAAACTTATTTCTTCTACACATTACTTGAATGAGTGCAGACTTTTTTTCCTTTACAACTTTTTTGTCGTCTACTCACCAGAAAAAAAAATCGAGGCTGATCAAAAGCGTGCGGAAAGAATACTTTGGACACGAACAGTCTTTAACAGTTTTTTTCCTCGAGTAGATCCTTTTTTAATACAAAATGAACTTGTTAGCTATTTTTATGGATTTTAATGTGTCTATCCACTAATATGCATGCTTTATATACAAAAAAATAATAATAAAGTTTTTATATCTAATAAAATCGTAAAATTCTATAAAGCCATCTCGCTCTCTCCTTCACGTTCTTGTTTTAAATGAACCAAGTTTTTATCTGGAGAGAGAGAAGTGCGAAGGAAAAAATGGAAAATAATGAGGAAGAGCAAGTATCCATGCAGGTCCCACAGAAGTGTAAGCTTCTTATAAATATACATGGGAATACGAACGAGCTATATTTATATTCAAGATGATGACAAAAAATTACTAGTGAAAGGTAGCAGTACAGACTGCGGACCAAGGAAAAAAGTGAGGCTGAAAGAGAGGGAGCCGAGTCGAGTAGTGGGTTCTCCCAAAGCTGCACAAACTAGACTTTTCCACATCCTCAACCGTGTATATTAAAGCATAGTTGTAGCGGCAGTAATCTAATTGCTTTCTATTAGTTCATAAGCTTGTTTGTACTACTTATACTAATGCCAGAATGAGAGCTTTCCTGAAAAAAACTGCTTGTCAAGATATTATGCATAGTTAGTATACACACACATATTCTTGTATAAAATCACCTTATTATAGCACGTAAAACAATGAGAAGTATATGTACCTATGTACAAAAATAAAAAGATATATAGAACAGATATAGAGTAAGCGAAGCTTAGAAATTGCAGACGAATTCAAATTTACATCCATTTGATCCTCATAAAACATGCTTCGATGAGCACAAAAACTACCAAGAACCAACTCGGCATATAAAAGTGTATGGCTGTTATAATAATCACTTGTGCATATGCAGGCGCTTTCCTTCATTGTGAAATTCATTATGATTCTGTGATGTACATGGTTGCTGCTGCTTGCACTTCCAGCAGCTAGCTCCCCTTTCTCCTCGCCCATTTACATGACTTTTTTTCCAAGCTTTGTGGGGTGCATTCATTTTGTGTATATTATGATGGTATCATCACACTCTTTGTCTGTCTTTACGTGGAAGCAAAACTACATACATAGAAACGTACATATTATGTAGGTTGCTTATTATGCGTGTATCCTTATAAATCTGATTTTAGAAAAACGTGTAGTACATATAAAGGGAAATGATTCATAGAAGCAACGCGACGATTGGAGTAAGTGGAGTCGTTTGTTGAAAAAGAGAAGCAGCAAGAGGCTTTCTCTGACTGTGTCGTCCGCACAGAGAGAGGATCGTTATAATGATCAAATTAATGTAATATAATATTCCAATTCTAATAATTCTAATTCCAACCCGTCGACTTTCACACAGTTATTAATAAATAAAAGGCACACGCTCCAGAAGTCCTCATTACCACGTTGAGCGCCTGGTTTGTCAGTAGGCATTGAGCCAAACCAAAATTTTCGGGATGGTGGTAGTGGTGATGATGGCGTGAAGAATAAGAAATGTTAGACACAACAGAAAATTATTCGTTAAGCTATCTCTTCAACGGCTCAAACCACAAAAACGAGAATGAAGATGGATACTGCTACTGCAAAGAACGTGCCCCATGCTCTCTAGTTGGAATTCTTTTGGTAATTCTCAAAAACTAGTTACAGCTAACTTGTTACCCTAATAAAAAGGAGTAAAGTCAAACTAATGAGAGCGTGGCCGTGTACACTCAACATATACCTATACTTAAAACACATCCCATACGTTCATTCGTAGTTAATTACAACGAGCAGTCTGGTTTAAAACAAGCAAAAAACTGGGGCATATTTATATCGTAATTAAAAATCACCTTGCAAAAATGTAAACATATTAACTAGCACTTCACGATACACTATTAATGACCCACCTTTTACGTGGGGAAAGTAGTACCAAATTCTCATTGTGGAGTAAATGATAACTAGAAGAAGAGCATAATAATAAATCATACATTACATCAATCATAGATCATCCAACCGTATACTTTCAACTCAATATTCTCATGTCTATACTACGGTCAAATTAAAGCAGCTAACTAGTCTATCCATCTGTTTGCACGCAACGAAACTCTATCTCCGCTAATCTTTGGCTGCTTTGAAGTTAGATATTCCGCATATCCCAGCTTTTTGTGTATTCAGCAGTTTTCTCTTCAACTTTTCCCAATCCAGTGCTTACAAAGTCCCCAGTCAATCTAAATGCTGTTGTAAAAATGTATATGCATGTATTCCGTAAAAATCATATTGTATTATTACCACTCTAAGACCTGTAATTTGTACTTTGTACTAAAACTATCGGAATAAAATGCAAAGCATGTTTTATATCCTACATATTTACCTTTGGTAACAATGAATTTGTAATATAACTTTACAAAATATGCTTTGTTGCAAACTACGTATATGAAAGTTCACTTGACTGTCATCACAATCGTCATTTTGGTAACAGGAATTTCTCTATGTTCGCTTTGTCACGGTCTTTGTATTTTTATTCCGTTTTTTCAACCTGGTATAGTGTGCACACATGAGAAATCCTTTGCTGCTGGAAAGCAATGTAACTGCCCATTTATTTACAACAACTATATAATAAAAATAAGCTAAAGATCTCTAGGAAGCTACTTCATGGTATGTGCAATAAAAACAAGTTTTCTTTGTTGGGTACTCTTATTATTGCATCAAAACAACAACATCAAACCTTCCACGGATATATATGTGAGTAGATGGATGAACCATGACATACCTACACAGATGTATAAAAAAAGTGTAGTGTTTCACTCTCTCGTTTATATTTGTGAAATGTGAATTTTCCTTTTTTATTATTTTCTGGTTTTAATGTCAGCACTGTTGTATTGTGTGCACGCATGTATATTTCGTGTCTTTCTTTCCGTCTCTCTTCTGCCGCTCTGCTCTATCTTTCTCTTTCTGTCTACCTATTTTCTACGTGTTTTTATACAAACATTTGAAGACAAAACAGAAATAATACAAGGAATATAATGGGAGAGCACAATGGGCCAACCTCATCCATACAAATCATAAGAGGGAATTGGGTTGTTTGCCGTGTGGCATATGATATTAAAGCCCTATGGGTCCCTAGGCCATGCCAGCCACCATCACCGCCATCAACCAACCAAATATGTATAAAGGCAATGATGACTCTCTGATGCGATGTTATATATATTATCTTTTTACTTATATGTATGCATGGACCAGGCTATTATTTACCATCACCACCACCACTATCACTGCTGCTACTACTGAAAAAAGAGAGTGAGAGAAATGAGGAAGTGTGAACCCTATGGCAAAAGACTTGCTCACTCGTCTTGCCTTACTTGTCAGTAAAATCATGCTCTATGCCATGCATGCTCTTACGAACTACGTTTTCCCTTTTCACAAAATCACAATATACAAAATCCATCCGGCATCCGCGAGAAGAAGAATACACACTCGCTATTTATATGTATCCCTAATATCATCATCATTCTCCCTTTTTGCATTCATTGTTTGTGCCTGTCCCACCATTCCTCCTTTTATATTTACTTTTTTTCTCTCTCGCACTGGTTCACTCTCTCTCTCTTCTTGCTACTTCCCTTTTTATTTGTATACACAACCAACTACCATTCATATGTATAAAGCTGTTAGCACGACAGAAGACTCGTAACCTAATAATATGTAAATTTGGCTCATTACATGACACAACTCGAAATGGAAAAGTAGTTATGTATACTATACGGATGAATGGCACATAACGCACAACAAACATCTATAAATAAAGGCTTTGGTGATAATAATAATAATGAGATGATGCCTAAATATAAAATGTATATTGGTTAGTGTACACGAACGGATACGTAATTGTTATACCCTTTTTCAATGTTATACACTTATTTAATATTTGAGCATCGCACCCGAGAAAAAAAACGAAGAGGAGAAAGAGGTGGTGGAGGTGAGTAGTGTAGTTTGCTGTTATATTATTGTTGTTGTGTTGTGTGTCTATTCTTCTGTGTAGTTTTGTACTCCTTCGTGATGTGATGTGTATGCATGAAATAATAATCTATTCCAGTCAGGATCTCTTCCTGCCTTTTCCTCGCTTTTTACACAAAGAGTTTTTTGGTACGTCGAACAATAAGTTGTCGAGTAACAAGTAAACCCCAATTTTATCCCGTTTCATGGGCGTACATTGTACAATCATATAGAAATCAGTAAAAATGATGCTACCAACTGGGTCTGAGAGACACGTACATAATTATAGCTACTCAATACGATATCGAAAGAGATGAAAATGTTTTTTTGTGCTGAATATTCTTTCATTTTCATCCGTATAATGATCATATCGGATAAAAACAATGATATTGGCCTCGCACATTTGGTGTATTAAATAAAGTACCTGTTTTAATGCTCATGTCTTCATTGACATGCTCATGAATCATTCTATGTAAACTTTTCGTGAGGATCAACAATTACCTTTTGTATAGACTTCAGAAATAATCATCATAAAAATGAGTCAGTGAAACGATGAACAAGCATATAACCTTGAGTTGTTTTCTTGCTACTTGCATAACGCGATTAATCTATAAATATCTATTTGTCCGATTGGAATTAAATGATACATATTTTAGGTAAATGTTAAGCTTGACAAACGACAGAATGGTGAAGTATAAACACACTCTTGTTGTTATAAAAGACTATCGCCTATAGAGTCAGCAATAATACGATGTTTGGAAGAGTTAAAGTGAACAAATGAGTAATAGGATATTATTTGGCTCTAGAGAAGAGAAAGAAGCAGGGCTGATGAGTGAGAGGGGAACAGAGAAAAACGAGTTTTGCTGCTGTTGCTAGTATAGCGTCACAACGAGCATTCTCCTGCGGTTGGCAAATACCGGATTATTATTATTATTGAACAAACGGACCATAAACTCTCCTTAATTCTTCTTTATACACGGTTACACGCACCGCACTACACTCTCTTCACTTTGTAATGGGGAATTCAAATGTAAATATTAGCATGCCTACATAAGCATGGCAATCTTTCCAACTTTAGTTTAGACATATTAATCCAAGCCGAAGGCAACATGAAGAAACAATGCGGAGAATGGATGGAAGGTAAATAGTACAGATGCATAATCACAATCAATCAGCTCTTACAACTTACACAAAGTGTTGTAGCATTGCAATAGCAGCAAGGTAAGAAAGAGAGTCTAGCCGGGCCATATACCTGTATCTTTGTTTGTGCTCATTACTTTCTATTGTTATGTCGTCAGTTCAAACAAGGCTAGTTAGCCGAATGGTGTATTGATATATTTAATAAGTTGTCTTTCATTGTCTTGCTAAATTATGAAAAATATGAAAAACATGATCATTGTCATAATACTCATAATGTGTACACATATGTAAGTATTGTGTGTCGATACACTGAGTCCTGAGTCTTTTACCAATAAAATGATCATTTTTAAATTGTATTGCTTTCCATGCTCATTTCAAATAATCAATTGAATAACGAACGACTTGACTGTAAAGAAAATATTTACCTTTGTTTTAACTCATTTTCCAGTACACGAGGTTTGTATCTATAATTAGGAACATTTTCATGATGACTTCGTGTACCAATACATAACCAAACCTCTTGTACATTATGTACTAATCTGACCAACTTGCCACAATCTACTGGCAAAGGAATACATAATTATCAAAAAGTAGAAATCGCTTACATGGTGGGTCACCATGTCATACGCTTTTCCTGCATAAAATCTTTTCTCTTTAGTATGAAGAAAACTATCAGTTTTCATTGAGCAACGTCACTACAACAAAAGCTTTATTGTACAAGTATAAAAGAAACAAAGACAATTTGTAGACTTAAATGTATGAAAATTTTGAACTTTATCTCCCATGAAACTCATTAAACTGGACTTACAATAAAATTAGTTAAATCCTTCGTCGGACTGTACAAAAAACAATACAAGCTGGTGGCAGCGGTGGTGTGTTGAAAGAATTGTTTTTATATTTTTTATACTGTCAAGCGAGAGCATCTTTTAAACCATTTTGGCTACAGAGTGGTGCACCGTGCCAACAGCTGCTTTTCAAGTCAGCCTCAATACGCAGAGATAGATAGGTATGGTATAAGCGGTATCATAATAGGCAAACTAAATAATCAAGAGCTGAAGAGAATAAAAGTGAAAGAGAGAGAAAAGAGTGAAAAGGAGAAAGCGACGACGTGGCGGTGGTGGTAGATGTTATGCTAGTTGTTATGTTGTTTGTAGAACCATTGTAAATTGTGTGCAGTGTGCTCAAGAGATTCATCTAATGAAAGGAAAAGCACAAGAACAACCACATCAACGAGAATTACACAACAAACTAATTTCAGATACCATTGCCATTGGTTGTGGCCGTATAGCAGAGCAGAAGTAGCAATGCTGCTGTTGCTTGCTAGTTTGCTTTTCCACTAACGAAATGTGGTGCGGCAATGGTGATGAAAATGGTTGTTGCAGAAAAAAAGTATTAAAAGTAACTGTATGAAAACTTGTCCGTCTCGACTACTAGAAAAGCTTCAGAGAAAACACTTCACTTTCCACACATGCTGCTGCTACTGCAGCCGCTATTGCTGGAGATAATGATGACGACGCGGTGGTATCGTGGTAGTGGTACCACTACAGAACTACAACTTGTGTTGTTATTTTTCTCTCATTGTAATTCACTGCGTATTTGCTATCAACTAACTTGCAACTAAACTCTCTTCACTTTCCCCAACTAGAGCATCTAATGTCTAATGTCTATAATATATGTATTTTATATATAATTTAGTTTGTGCAAGCTTTTAAAGATAAACAAAAGATAATGTATGTGGACTAAGCACGTTCTTAGTAAATCTCATATTGTCTATAGTTTTTTCTACTTTGTTGCAAATACTGCGGTCCAGTCGTTGCAGATAGATTTGTGCACTGTGGTAAGTTTTTATATAGAGCATTATGGATTCTAATTGTGCACACATTTTGGGACTAAAACATTTAGACAACATAATAATGTTAAAGTAATTATTTAATTAGTACTTTCTCCCATAAAATGTTGACCATCCGGACTAAATGGAATACTTTAAAATCGTTCCAAATCGTAATATAATGATGTTTACATTCTGAAATGTTAGCAAATCAAGATACATAATTACGATTAATTTGCAAGATGTGTAGCACCAAAATAATTGATTGATTGAGGTATTTGTCAGATATTTAATATAGATACTTATAAACTTTTTGCTTTTTGGTGACCAACTGTACGTGGTATTATCTAACCTAATATCTGAAAATGGTAAACGACATTTTAAGGAGTGGTTGTGAATGAGTGGCAATAACTGGAAATTCTCCTTTAGAGCACTTGATAGGCTATTTCAACAGTGACTGACATGGCAAGCCCTTGTGCGATTCTTCAACTGAAACTATATCAGTATAGTAGCAAGCGAGTCATATTATATGGGATAATAAAGCTCGTCACACATCAGCACCAAGTGAAGTGGCTCGTTTCATCATCATAATCATCATCGTCATCATCAGCCATATTATTTTTGTGTACCGTTGAATTAGTGTCATGGTAAAAAGGAGAAAGTAGCAGAAGAGGAGGAGAAGATGGAGGGAGGGAGTCAGAATAATAATGTTATACAGAGGAAACCGATTCAAGCTTTTCGCAGGACCTAAGAACTATACATTTATAGTCAACATAATATAATGAAATTTTATATGAAAATTATAATAGTCAGATATTCAATTCAGGTTTGTTTTCTTATTACTGACAAAATACATACATAAATATGCACACATGTCTTTTATATAAATTTATATTTCGGATATACTTAATATCAACAAACAACAAGAGGTTTCCAGTGAGAATATACAAAAAATAAAATTACACAAGAGAGTTTGGTTGGATACACATTATACCTACTTCTACTTACAGCTTACCACCAACGCTTCAGGCTTCCATCTATCCTCCTTTCCACCACCACCACCACTACACATGGCAAAATAATATATAGAGTACACACAAGACACACACACACACACAAAAACCTAATGCAAATGTATTCTTGAAGAGACCGAAGAACGAAGAAAAGCCCTTAAGCTTTGAGTAAACTTAAAACTTCATTGTTGACCAAGGTACTTTGCTCACTCATATGGAATGATTCACCCTTTTTCCCTTGTTGTAATTTCCCCTTGTCTTTCTTTATCGTTCTTTACTTAGTGAGGCGTGCGTGTAGGTATACATATAATATGGGTTATATATAAAATGAACAAAATGCTTTCATTTTGCAACACACAAAACAGGATAGATTCCTTTTCCGTGAGTGAACACTGAAAGATCTTCCTTTTCATGAGTGGCCCTATTTTATCTCAAATTCATCCATTCCCTGTCCTTTATATCTTTAACAAATTTCATGCAAGCATAAATATATATCAACTTTCTTCAGCTTAAGAAGAAAGATGGACGTATATACACACAAAGCATACACAGATAAATATGTAGCTGCTTGGATGTGTCTAGTCTAGAGTCTAGGCACAGTTGTCTTTCAGCCTGAAGTTGGAGATCGTGCTCCTTGCAACCTTTGTTATTTAGAATGAACTTATAAACTACAAAGGTGTAATCTTATACATTCATTTTGAGCATACCTTCAGTTAATATACATTCATTTTACAAAGATTTCAGCATTTTCCTCTCAAACCAAAAGTCTCTCATATTTTCGACTTATATTATTCTAAGAAGTATGTTCCCTTTCCTCCAAACTCATATTTTTTGCACAGTTTGGCAACAAATACACGCTCCTAGTCCTAATATCAAAGCTATCAATTTAATCAAGTTGTGGAATACTTTTGAGTACACTCGTAAAAATCTTGTTTTTACTCTTTACTTTATAAGAATGAATCTGAGAAGAATGAGTACAAACATGCTGTAGAAGTGGGGCCTAGTAATTTGAATATTTAAGTTAATTAAATGAAGTTAGTTAAATGTGATTGAAATACATACGTAATCTACTGGGGACTATGATTGCGAATCATAAACGGATCGATGGGCGGTTCCTGTGCGACTTAACCCCTACTCTACGTGACATTTGCTACATGTGATATAGCGAAGGGATGTAGATGTTAAATAGTTATTATTAATAACAATACCCTTTTATGATGTAGTACAGCAGTATAATCCAAAAGTAATTACAATAGTATAGTAGTTAATATCTGAATACAATGAGTTCTCTATTTATTCTAATCATAACTCAGTTCATTGAATAATCTCACATCGTTTCATCAAATCAGACTCATTAAAATCATAATCATTTAGAGAAAATTATCATGTACAATTTCTTTCATCAATATATCATTAAGTTA
>JAQFXM010001531.1:0-31209 GCA_034693345.1 Entomobrya multifasciata | reverse complement strand
GTTTCCTAAGTTGGGAATCCCTTTATTTCTTGGCAAGCTCTTTGGAACTGGACGTGGATGAAATTCTGCATCATTTTAAATTGGATCAGATATGACTTTCACAATTTCCGGATAGTGGTACTTGTTTACTTGACTTCCAAGCTGCTCTTCATCTTCAACAAACAAACAAACAAATGAGGGATTCATAAATATAATCATTTGAGTTGTTCCAATACAATCTAGCAATATATAAAATATCTTAAGGAGCATTTTGTCTCAAATAAAAGATACCTTTGGATAATTCTTCATTTTTTATTTTCATGAAGTATTGATAAAAAGGGGACTTAGTTCTTAATAAGACTTGTTCATCGTCAATTTCGAAATCTGAGACCTCTTCTGGGTATTCTTCCGTCTTTAAATTAATTTCAATGTCGGTTTTCCTAGATTTTAACAAGGCAATGTCACTTTGTAATCGGCCGGGGTTTCGTCTTTCTAAACAAAACGTCCGGATAAGGGCACGACTTATTTGACTGAATTCATCCATGTTGAATGCTTCTTGAAGTCGCGCAACTCCTTCCAAAGATACATTTAGGATTTCCCTGTGCTCCTTTCTTTTGGATAACTTTGAACCAATTAAAACTTGGCAAGCTCTCATTACGTGATTTGTGCAAATAAACACACATCCTCTGTCCTTTTTCCAAGCGTTTCGTTTTCCATTCAGCAAGTCCCAAGACATCATCAGATAGTCATCGATCTGTTGAATATTAATTCCTAGAAAAGTAAAGCACATTTAATCAAAGAAACACATTTTTTTAAATTCTGGCCGGTGTTTCACATTTATTGTACCTTTACATGCTGCATTAATTAGTGCGTACGACCAGTCAATAACAATCATTTGGGCAAATGGTGAAGTCAGTGTTCTATGAATTAATTTGACATTCTTCTTTAAACTTTCAAAGAAGGGAACAAGTTCAATGTTTGTTCCTCTTTCTGACAGCTGCTCTCCGATTGGATAAGTAATTCCGTTCTCGCCTTTTCCCATCAGTACGTATAGTAATGGCGTATTATTACTTATTTTCCGGCACACTCCTCCGCTTGCATCAAAATATACCGTGACATTACCAGCTTTTAACTGTTCTCCGTGAAATGCTAGGGCATTTTGTTCATAGAAGAGTATTTTGCGTTGGCCGTCTACATTATTATATTCCTGAATAAATCCTTTCAGAATTGTCCATTGCATTCTTGAATAAATTTTTCCTTAAGCATTCCGAGTTCAATGTCAGGATTTTCATGCAGTCTTTTCTTTGTATTTGTCTCTGAGCGTATTTTACGCAATACGTCCTCACTCATTTGATGGAGGTTTCGGTGAAGAGCGCGAAGTCCTTTCAACTCGTGAAAATTATCTATAAACATCGCTTTTGCTTTTTTATATTTTAAAGTTTTTCTTAAATTATCTCTGACAAATCCCCTGATAGGTCGCGACGTGCATTTCCGTTGAAACAAGTTAAATTTTCCAGTGGAACGCACCTTAAATTCTATTGGCTTACCCCTTTGAGGTTTAAGTGGAACCGTAAGGACAAATTTGAGTTCACAATCCCCTCCACATCGTCCTCTCATGCGGCAAAACACGCCTTTAGTTTTCGAATTATACGTTGGGCAACCACTGGCACGGAACGAACACACTTTTTGAACTTTAGCCATTTGTGTGTCAATGACTTGCGGCCACCGGCCTTTAATGAATTCTCCATGAGTGTAGTCGTAGCACAAATTGATATCCTGGTCTTCCAATCTCAACACAAATTCATTCGGCGGAATATAGTTCAAATCATCATCAGTTAGCTTGTACATTCCTTTCAGGGTTTCTTTTTCAAATACTTGCTTGTCTCCTGTTTCAGTAGGACCATTTTTTACTGAGTCGGAACCCGTAGAATCGTTCCTTTCGCTTATCATGGATGAACTGCTGCTGTTGCATTCTGTAGGTGTTGGCGATAATTTCTTGTTGGTGTCGTAAAACCTTGACGTTGGAGATTTCTTTGTGGTTTCGATAAATACTTGTTTTATAGATTTCCTTTGTTCACTTTGACTTCTGTCTGAATTTTAAGTAAAAGAAGTTATTAGTTTACTTTCAGTTTATGGTTGATAACCGTATTCGGTGTTGGAATTCATCTAACTAATCACACTGTTAGTTTTTGTTGATAATCGCAATTGGCGTTGGAATAATTGAAACAAATTGTTTCTAGGAATGCATCTAACTAATCAAACTGTTAGCTTTTGTTGATAATCGCAATTGGCGTTGGAATTCTTGGAACAGTTTGTGTATACGAATGCATCTAACTTAGCATGTTGTTGGTTTTTTGTTGATAATCTCAATTGGCGTTAGAATATTTGGAACAGTTTGTTGCTAAGAATGCATTTAACTAATCATACTGTTAGCTTTTGTTGATAATCTCAATTGGCGTTGGAATATTTGGAACAGTTTTTTGCGAAGAATGCATCTAGTCAGTGTTTGGGTTTTTTCGTGAACAATGTGAATAGCTTTACAAATTATAGTTACAATGATATATTCATTTTACCTTGATGACAAGCTTCAGGTATCGCATCATCATTAGGAGAGTCAGCCTCACCACCTTCACCATGATTGATTTTGATAGTTTTAACTTTCCGTTGAGGCGATCTCGAACCATCAAGTGGTCGTCGCTTATTAGTTTTTTTTCCATTTCGAGTTCCATTTGTCAATAAAATAACTTCGGCATATTTCATCGATTTTTGCCTTCTCCAGCATTTCAGAAAACTTTTGACGGGATGGATCGAATCTCATTTTCAGAAACAAGGTTTTTCCTAAGCTTTGGTTCATCCCTAAAGTTTCGGTTACGGATGCCCATGTGGTGGTAGTCGTTAACAATTGGTCAATCAAGTTGGTCACATCTAATGGTTTCAATCGGATAGTATTAAATCGCACTTGAAGAAGGCTCATAGCAGTATCGAAGCACTGATTAGTATTGCGTGCAAAACGACCCTTAAGCCTTTGTTTTGTGATTTGTAACGGATATGTCTTTGGTTGCACTATATCATCTTGGTGCTGCGGGACTTTGTCCATTGTGGTGATTTGAGATGGCGTTTGAATGTTTTTTGCGGTTTCGGTGCAATCAACATTGTTTTCAATTAAGGGCTCATGTAACTCTTCGAACTCGTTACTGACGACTGGTGAAAGCGACTTTGTTCTTTCATCTAGAAGATTTGATGTTTTACCATTTGATGATCGGAGTGATAGCAAAGATAAATTATCTTTCTCTTTTTGTTGGCTGCATGCAGGTTGTGTTGGCGAATTTGAGCTTGGCAAGTAGGATTCGTTTCCAAGTTTAATTTCAGCTCCAAGTCTTTCAATATTTATCTTTGATGACACTTCATCATCACCATCAGCCCACGACTGACTAATAATCTCATTTCGAAGTTGTGTAACAAGACTTGTAGGACCGTCAACTCCGAAGATCATGGATGCCTGTAAAGGCTTGTCTTCTATCGTTATGATTTCTTCGAGAATCTCCAAATCATCTGAAGATGAAATAACCGCACTCTCTGGGATAGCTTTGCTCCTGTTCTGATAAAAAGTATCCAATAAGTCACGTTTTTTAAGATGCAGTAATTTTCCCGGTCGGAATTCCGGTAAAATATTATGAGTTTGAAGCGGAGGAACTTTGAAATCTGCTTTCTTCCTAATTAATGGCACATAATGGTGTCCTTCAAGATACATGCACAGAGGAGGAAAGGTTGATTTTGCACATTGTTGTTTGTACCAAGTTTTTCCTACGGTTCCTATCCGTGTTTGGGAAAAAACATATATATCTCTTGATAACACTTGTGTAAGTATCTGCAGAATGCATTCATTTATGTAAGAGTTGTCAGTAGTTAGTCTTTCGAACATGTCTACATTTTCTTCGTCACTCATAAAATTTAGTTTCGTCTGCAAATCCTGATCGTAGCAGACTTCCAAAAATGAACATCGTCGAAATACTTTACCATACGCAGTAGAGAGCATCATACAAAATGACAAGCTATTGAAACCCCAATTGCCGTCACCTCTCATATGTACTGCGAAGTAGTCCTTCTCCAGTTCAGTTGGCAATCCAACCTTTTTATTCAATGCATTTGTCGATCCATAACGGCTCACTATATCGTCAAAACTGAAAGTTCCGTAATTTTCGGATGATAACTGTTGTTTAAGCAGCAGGTGGTTATGGTATGATTTATTCATTGCATCACATTGGTGAGGAATCTCTGATTCACATGTCAAACACTTGGTAAAAATTTTCCTTATTTCGCCGGTCAATGGTACTTTTTTCCCGAACATGTCACTCTCGTCACTGTAACACATTTTTTCGGAAGCAGGGAACTGTGATACACAAATGGGTTTTATGTTCCCCACACAGCTTTCCTTCCGATTTAATTTTGAAGTTAGTTGTGGTCTAATGCCTGGTTTATGCAAGCCATCTTTGAATTTTTCTATTAACTCAATTATTTTGCATTTATTTTTTTACAATTGGAATCATTTCGTAAAATGAGTGGGAAACAGTATGTACCACCAGTAGATAAGCTGGCAACGCCAATATAGACATCCCTCTTATGATTTCGGTTGTACGAGCGCACACTTTTCAAAATTTCATCTTCGAAATGAAATATTTGTATATTGGTCGACGTAACATCTGCACAAAGTGATATAACCGCGGGTATTGGCGGAGCTGGCATGTTCAAATTAGTCACAATATTAATTAGTGCATCGTCCAATGGAACGTTTTGTTCAGAAACAATTTGTTGAATCACTGCCATTCTAATGGCTTGACCTCCCTCCGAAACCCCTGTTAAGCATTTGCATAGCGAGTTATAGAAACTCATTTCGTCTGAGGTCATATTAATTGGACGAAACACACTTGACACTTCTGCATCCAAAATAGTCTCCATAAAAATATTTACTTCATCCTGAAAATTTATTGACGTGAAAATTCCATAACACCGCTTTCGTATTTCACATTTGAAGACAGTTACTGCTTTCTCAAACTTTACTCCCATGTCTGGTTTTGATAGCAACGATTCGTAGGTATTTCTTATTGACTGATGAATTTTGCTACCTGCTAAAAATGAAACCTTTGAATTCTGAATAAAACTATCCATACTCCTGGCATTATTGCTTGTAATAGACCAAGTTGAGTTTTTATATTTGACTGTAGTAACGCCTGCAGGTTCAGGTGCGCGTACTGAAGGTACTGGAATTGGTTTATCCCAGGATGGTCCGCCTGAAGATCGGCTAGTCGACTGAGTTGGAACCTAAGTAAATTTTATTTTGGAAATTGTAATAACCCCGCTAAAGTCAATACCAGCTTACGCTACGGTTTCGGCTACGTTATAAATGTAAACTTTAGTTCTTGCCAAAAAATCTTACCTGCGGTGGTGTGTGTTTAGATGGTAGTAAATCCTGCACCGCAGGCACAATCGGTCTTGCGTATGGGATCATTGCGTTTTAAATAATGTGAAAATCCGTTGATTACAAATTTGGGAGTATCAAAAGTTGAACTTTATTTGGTGACTGTCCATTCATGACTATGCACCTAACTTAATGTGTGCGTGTGCTAGTTCGTGGTTTTCGATACAACTTGCATTCCTGTATCTTTGTTGTGTGAATTATGCCTCACTGAAATTCGCACATTAGCACTGGGTGCTTCATGATCATGAGCACATGCATTCTATCATACAACCTTATCACATCGGCAGCAAAATCTATAATGTACTATAAGCAGTCGGCAGAAAAGTTGGATGGTGTTACCCAATGATTTTATTCAGTCAGCCAAAGGAACTTTGTGAAACTGGGTTTCCCTTTACCTAAAGCATTTTTCTTGTTTCAAGTGTATTTCTGTAGGGGCAAATTGCGATATGGAAGCAGCCATGAAGTTGGGCAATATAGACGCGTTGTTCAAGGAAGCTGAAGATGGCATGGCTTCCGGTGATGTGCAAAACGCCGTTCAAATAGTCAGAAATGCAAGCATTGCATTGGATGAATTAAAAAAATCAGGTGTGCTTCATTGTTTAAGAAACTAAACGAAATTAATTTTTTTAGTTATACGTGATTGTTGCAATCAAAATTTAACAAATTTCTTTGTGTATTTAAATTAAAGAATACGGGAAGAAAAATGCGAAAGATATCAAAGTTCGCTTAGAAAAGTGTGCTGCTATATTACTAAAAGGTATACAGGGTTTTCGCGTAGAGGAACCACGTGCAATCCAATTAAGAAACAAGGAAGGCAATATTCACAAGGTTTTGATGCCTCCTGATGCATTTTTCTTGAGGACATTGTGGGTTTGGAGGAAGCGAAGCTAATACTAATAGAGGCGATTCTATTGCCTGTTGGAGTGGTTGACCTAATTGAAAAGGAGCACTTAGTGAAAGTAATCCTGCTTTTCGGTAATAATATTTTTATTCAATATTTGCATACTAAAAGCACGTAAAAACAAACAATGTAAAAACATGTAAAACACCTAAAACATGTAAAAACCTTCTTAGTAAAAACATGGTTTAAGATGTGTTAAACGCATATTCATATTGATAAATAGGTGTGAGTGGTGTTGGGAAGACCAGATTAATAAAAGCTTTAAACAACTCGATTAACAAGGCAACCCCATTTCAAATCACGTTCGTTGAAATCACGCTTGACTTGATTCTAGGAGCTTTTCATGGAGATACGGTGAATTTTTAATAAAAAAAATAGCACACGAAGAAACATATGTATTTACTTTCGGATTTTTTTGTTAGGAAAAAAATCTGACTGCTATTTTTAGGGAAGCTACTTCGGTTTCACCAGTCGTAATCTTTATCGATGAAATTGACAGCTTCTGCATGGCTCGTAGCAAAGATGGCAAAAACGAATCCGAGATCAAAATTGTCAACCATTTTCTGACTTTATTGGACAAGTACTCACAGAACCATCACGTCGTTGTTGTTGGAACTTCCAACAAAGTTCATACTATGGATCCAGCGTTCTACAGAAGATTCCATAAGATGATCTACGTTGAACTGCCTGACTTGGATGAGCGACAGCGACTACTGCGGTCACTAATTAGCAAATTTCAGGGAACAAACGGCTTTAATTTTCATTCATTAGCTGTCCAAACTGAGAGGTGATTTAAGATGCAGATTTCATTATAGTGAAACTGATTCTTACATCATTTTTTTGTTTCATAAAATCTTACAGATTTTCGTCAGCAGATATATTGAATCTCGTTTCCAATGCCGTTAATACTGTGCGTGGAGAAAATCTCGCGAAGAAAACGCTTGAGCGAATGGAAAGTGGTGGAAGAGTGGATTTTGGAGAACTTATTTGTGTTGACGATTTTCGTCCAATAAATCAGGTAAAATTTTACAATTGTGGGATGCAATCTTTAAGAAAATATATTTTATCAAATAAGTACAATATTCGCTTGACTTGAAGAACGCTTTGCGATACACCCATCCTACAAATACTGCAGCTGCTGTACGACAGCTTGATGAATTTGCTTCCGAATACTGTGGACGAAAGGAGAAGTTTCCTAATGCCACCCAAGACATGGTATTACCAAGTTCAAGAATGGTAAGTTTACTTGCTTACTTCAACAATAGTACTTTTGATTGATATGTGATTTATAACGGAGGGCCATATGGCCCAGGTCCCTTGTAAATGGAATAAGGTCCTTTAGTTAATTATGGTTTTTTTCTGTTTTTGTTCATTCATAGCTTTGCGAGCACCCAGTCGGGTCATGTTTGTTGCTGTGGTCTTGCTGCAATGAATTCTTTTGTGGTGGTCGGTAAAAAACCTTACACATGTATACATTTTGAAGTATGAATTAAATCACTTTCACATGCACATAGTATGAGTTTAGGCATTCAATATTCCATGAAATGAAATAAATATTGTTTACATTTTATAAAAAACAAGTTGTGTTAAAAAATTCTGTTTCTTACATGTTGTTTTTTATTGATTATTTTCATATAATATACTGGATTTAGTTCATGTTCAATTAAAAAATATCATTAAATTTTTAAAGCACTACAACACCAGCGCATTTTTTAAAGAGAAAAGTAAAAAAGATATATTATAGGGGCTGTTCATTGCTCACTGATGCTGCTCTACGACTTCAAATTGTTTGAGTGGTTGTTTTGTTTTTCACTTCTTACATGATTGTTGACTTGAATGGAACGCATTGTCTAGATATGAATAGCATAAGCATATTTGCATTGCATACTTGCTAGCTAGGGTTAGTTCAAGCCTAAACAAAGGCATGTGACTTACTTTACTGGAACAGTAAAGAAGTATAAAACCATGACCGCCTTAACGATAAATGTGAAGAAAATCCCTTCGAACCATTTTATCTCAGGGTTAAAGCAGATATGTAGGTATCATTTTACATCTTACTTAAATTTAAATGATTTCGTTGTAAAGCTTATATTCATTCAAAGGATGAGAAGATAGATCTCATGGATGGCAGGATTATTGGTTGTTTGAAATCTCTTTCACTCTTTTGTTTGTTGTTGCATTTGCTTTCTTTTTACCTACATATTATTTCAGCAACAATGAAATGTGAACCGATTTCAACTAATGTGCAACAATAGTTTCAGAGTAAGAAAGAAACAACCTATTACTACTTTTACATGCATGAAATGCGACAAAATTACTACATGTTCAAAAGATTGATGCATATCGTACTGTGAGGGTAAATGTACGATAACTCTCAACAACATCTATTTACTAACAAAAACTATTTCATTTTCCAAAATTATATGCTATGTTAGTATTTATTCATGGCATCCTGTATCTATATATAAAGGTTGGTCTACTTTTGCATTGTCTTTTTGAGTAAAACGGTAACACATTTACTTTGATGTGGTCAGGGAATTCCCTCGGTACATACAGAGGAACTCTAAATTCTGTACTTTCATTCCCTTCACAAATTGTATGTCAACAACTACAAGTCAACGATTTTACGAAATTTTTAAATGGTGACGTCATCCACAATAACCTGGCTTTTATAAGTTAGATTCTTCGTATTCATAGACGCATGCATACGTAATCAAACTCGCACATATATGGTTACGATATTACTTCATTCACATCATTTAATATTGTTCATGGAAAATTTTATGTTGAATCATCACTATTCATAACTATTCAGCAGTTATAAATTGTGTAACGACAGAAATGAAATTAATGCATGCATTAGGGTTTTTTGATGAACGATTGTCACTATGGGTCAAACATACGACTTAAAATTGTTTGAGTGGTTGTTTTATTTTTAACTTATTACATGATTGTTGACTTGAATGGAACGCATTGTCTAATTATGAACAGCAGAAGCATATTTGCATTGCATACTTGCTATAATATACATGGATATATGTTTAAGTGCATGCGAAAAGGGCTCCTTGAATGATGATAATGTCTATGTCACAAACACCCAACGTTCAGTTTGTCTTTTGTCGTGGTTAGGTACTGAGCTGTGCTGCTGTCAGGAAATATTCTCCGTAGTTTTTTCCGAGATTTGTATGTACTTTCAGTAGCCCTAAAAAAATTTAGTGAATAAGTTTTTACTACCATTTTGATTGTTGTTTGGTCAGCAAAGTTTAACGTTTTATGATTTTAAAATTAATTTGTAGTTTAAAAGTCCAACAAGTACACGTGATAGATTTGAATTGAAATACTTTTATAAAGGCATCATAATGAACAGATTAGTTTTTGTTAATAAAAAGGATTGTGCGCCATCGGAGAAGATGTTACTTACCCCAAAACCACTTCGTGCATTCCTCAAAAGAAGTAAGTCGTCTTAATAATTGGTTTTAGATTTAAATTAATTTTTTTCATCTATTTGCCAACAAGCATAAATAGTATATTTTATCTGTAAACATGGCATGCGCGTTGTACGTACTAACTTTGACAGTTCAATTCATTACCAAGTTATGGAGAGATTATAAACTACAAACGTAAAAACATCTTTCATACGACACTACATTTGACTGTTAAGCCGTTCTCATCATTAAATTTGTCATAAAATTAAATTTTGTTGTGTGAATGTGTACTTCAATTAAGAATTTTACTTTTCTGTACTTTCGTTCCCTTCTTCACAAAGTATGTATTTGATGCTAAGTACCATTCCAAACTACGATTCCAGTATCGTTTCTATTTGGGGTAAAATGAAAATTCATTTGCGCAAAGTCGGATATGACGCAGCATCAAAAATGTCAAAAGGATTAAATCAAATACGTTTTTCACTGCGCAGAAACATAATCTGCCTTAAAATCTGTCCAAATCCGAACCATTTTATTTTAAGTTGAAAAGAAAATCTGTAAACATGTCAATTATATTTTATTACATCCTTCTTTCAATTTCTTGTAAAGTCAAAAAGTCAGCTCCCGTCGTCGAGTCGAGAAGTAGATCTCAAAACAATTGAGTGTTTGTTTGAGGCATACAAAGTAAAGTAAAAACAAGCCAACAGTTTACCCATACATACCCTACAAATCGCACCGTGCTGGAGAAGCAATGTTATTTGTTTTAGTTGAAGTCGTTCTAGCTGCCGAATGTATGTTGTATTCATTATGTTTGTAGTAAATATCCTTATATATATATCATTATGTTTGTACATATAGTTATATCAAGCTACGGACTATTATATTCTCTCCTGAACTTTCATGGGTTTTTTCCTGGAAAGGATTAGCCCATAAAACATTCATGATGCACATACTTTCAAACAAAAGACAAGCAGCATGCGTTATGTCTTATCAAATCGTACATGTTTTCATTTGATCAGGCACAATGTAAAACCCGATTTTATTTTTTACGAAATTTTCACAACGATTATCCAAACTTGTCTGTACCTCAAATTTCTGAAAAATAGTCACTGCTATATACCAACTGGCTTATTTTGTAGGTAGCTGCTGAGAAGGCAGGCAGTTGAGGCATCCTTTGGAACGTATAATTTTACCACCGCAAAAATACATTGAGAAAAATGGTTGGACTAAGCTCAAATATCTTTCATAATTCAACAGAAAAAATGAGACATGAACAAAGCTTCATTCATTCTTTGGTTAGTGTCGTCCTTTGTCTAGTCGCCTCAGTATTTAAATTACTTTAAGATGATAATATTGTATTGCACATATATGTTTAAATTATTACTTCATTCACATCATTTAATAATGTTCATGTAAAATGTTATGTTGAATCATCACTATTCATAGCATTTCAGCAGTTGTAAATTTTGTAACGACAGAAATGAAAATTTTATCATTAACTATTTTTCACCAAATACGGTGTTCCGTGCTGGAAGTTAAATTGTAATTCCCAAGTCATATTTGAAGACTCTCATTGGAATTTTCTTGTTGTAAATGTCCTTGAATGACATGTTTGGAATATTTCAGATTCGGATTCAACTTTCTAATAGTAAATTATTAAAGTGAAAAAATATTTATGTGACAAGTCTCATTGAAACGATCTTGCCCAACTCAAATGTTTTACTTCCGCTGTCTCAGTAGCAACTAAGAAATATAAATTTTTTTTCGTTTGTTAAATAAATGACAACTGGAGACTGGACCACATTGGCATATTTAACTTAGCATTGCTTCTTTCCTAATATGCATGAAGCATGACTTTATGACTTGCTTTACAATGGATACGATTAAAAAGGCAGGAAAGGAAAACAATACAATGTAAAAACCATCTTAAGCTTTACACATACATACTACGTTGTTCACTTGATAATCATAATATCAAAAAATACATTGTAATTTGGTTAGGCAATATACAAAAATAAAACTTGACTACTTTGTGTATGTTATTTTTACAAACTAAATTGTTCCCCATTTTCATAAGGTACAATGCTATATTACAATTATGTACACACATTTACCTTCACGCGAACATTACTTCTTTTGACCAATGCGAACATGCGAATGCAACAAGACTAGTGTAAGGCGTAAATGTTTTTTATTGTTAACCGCTGCCCTGTACGTTTCACTTTTCCAATATTTTATTGCTGTGTACATATCTTGCCTTTGCCCTCTCTATCAACTGGAGAAATTCGTTAATGAAAATGTAAGAAAAAGTCTAGCCATGTAAATTTGTTGATATAACGAATGAACCAGAACGCTAAACTGAGTTGACTAAAAGAGATTCACATCTAAATTTAAAGAAAAGCATCTTTTCCCCCTTAGGTTTCTCAACCATTATTGCTATATGTTCATTTTATTAACATCATATAACATTCTTATGAACGGCAAAAGAAATCAACATGTTCACAATTGTTTTATGATAGCCTTTTTCATGATTTGAATGCAATTGCACATTCATTTTTATTCATGGAACTAAAAAAAATTGTTTGTGTCATTTGATATTAAGGTTTATGCGGTCCCGGAAATTATAAAGAGCTTGTTTACGAGAAATTTTGTATTATTTGAAGATAGACAGACAGCCATTTTATCACACTCTTCGTGACCAAGTCCACAAAATAACATACAACAAACACATCAATATTCTATGATTTCATTTCAGGGTCACAATCAGAACAATAAAACCCTTCAGGCTTCCTTTTCGCTTTCTCCATCTCCTTCTTTCGCATGTATGAGAAAGAAGAGAATGAGAAAAGCATGTATTCCGTTATAGCATAACGAGTGGGAGAAATGGAAATGCATTTAGAAGGATGATGAAGGAAAAATTTCCACTGATGAAATCTATTTTCTCTGCTTTTTACTTATATTTGTCGCAAACTATTTATTTTTTCATATATTTTACGAGTTCACTGAAGTCTTTTACAATCGTTCTCTCCATACAAATGGTCAGTTATCAAACTCAAAACTGCCTAACTTCAACTAGCAATCTCACTTCTATTCGCACAAACGTTGTTTTCACACAAAATGCCTATCATAGCCATCATCATGCATGTGATACTCAAAATTGTCTTGCTCATACCATATACTATCCAACTACCAATGGTACTGTCTAAGCATTTATATAATTATTAATTCCAGTTATTGAATTGAAAAATCATTTCTTTCCAATAATATAGACTTCATACCATTCGAAGTTGGACCGAAGTATGCAGAAATGAAGGCTATTGTTTCAGCCAAACGAGCCGGACTGAAGCATAACTGTAGAAGTTCAGACGAAGAAGTACATGATGATTATTGTAATGATCACTGCGTTTTTTTTGAAAATGATATGGATTGTGGGGAAGACTGCGACCTACCACATTGCCTTAACCAGCCACTGAAAAACTTCGAGGAACTCTTGGCGAAGAAACCAAGAAGTTTCAAAAGCATTGGGAAAGGGATGGTAGCATCTCGAGACATAAATCCATCTGAGTTCATCAGTGAATACTGTGGGGTCATTGTTCCGGCGGATGAAGCCCTCATTGGAGCTTCACCAGATAATCCAAGAAGTCACTACTATGCCAAATATGATCCGGAAGGCGAGTTTGTTATTGATGCGGGCATTATCGGAAGTCGATGTAAGTGCTACATGTTTTCAAAATATTTTTTCGATTTTATGATGATGTCGTAATGTTTTAATACTACTTAAGTCATCGTTAATTAATAATCAGATATTATGAACCTTTCTACATGGTTATCGCTAAAGCTTATTCTCTGAGAATTGACTTATTCTACCAGGCCTGAGTAATTTTCACATACCTAACTTATTACTTGATTTTTTCGCAAGTTCTAACAATGGCCGGGTCGTCTGTCTGTCTGTTAGTCAATTTTTTAGTTCCAGTCCAGACTAGACCCGATTATCCGTAACAAATTTCAGGGTTAGTCCACGCAAAGCTTAATTTTACTTGAATTTGTTTATTAAACGAAAATTATCAGTTTCAAATTTGAAATTTCGAAATCGTATAAATATTCTTTTAGATTCAATTAATACGAAAAATAATTTCAATGTAATTTGTATAATTAATATAATTCATTAAATATGTAAGATGTAGATTTAGCAATTTAGCTTTTTACCTGATGATTTAATTAAATTGGATTTTTTGCATTTCGCTACTTCATTATAGTGGTTTATGAGCTAGTCATAGTGGTTGTTGGAAAGTTGGTTGACTGACGGATAAAGGATATTATTTGAATGTGTGCATGTGAGAGTGAGAGAAGCTTTTGTACAATTCTTGCATACTAACTTCTTGTTAGTTACAGAAACAGAAGAAGATTGGGGAACGAAGAATGACAGAAAGCATAAAGTAGAAATGCCAAGTAATTTAGCTAGACTGAAAATTGTAGAGGCATCGTAATTTTTGAAAACTAGACAAAAAGACGATAGCTTTTGCTTTTTGTATCCTTCCTTCCTAAATCTTCTCACTAAATGCTAAAAATGAGTCTACCTTCTATACTATGCAATATTATGCAATGCAAAAAAGCGATCCATATATACTTTTTATGATGTTTTAGCCAGCACCTGGCCTAGCACACAGATCATACTCACCTTTCGCCAATTTCTACAAATAATCCAAAAAATGAAAGGACGCTTCTAAAGCTTGTGATGCTTTTTGACTTGACGCTTCACGCATTGTCTTCATGCTATTTTACAAATTTACATTCAAGAAAAAAGCTAGACTAGCCTAGCATTAAACATGAATAGCATCAAGTGAATCCGATCTCCTAACCGATTAACGTGTAGACTACTCACATTACGTCACTAGTCATTGTACGCTTACATTTTTCAAAGACAAAAGGAGACAGGTAAACTGTTGCAGGAACAGATTTATGATTTACGGCAACACACATAAAAATTGCAAATTTCATTACGATACTAATTTGAAAGGGAGATTACTTTTCATCTTTCAATCCAACCCGAATGCATGGCATCTGGCATCTCTGAAATGAGACAAGCCAAGTTACAGTAGAGAATAGGGTAAAGGTAAAAATCCTGTTTGTTTTAACAATACAATGCGAGTACATGTAGGTATGCGTATATTGTTGCCCATTGTTGGGTAGCAGTATATCCTCTGCTTATGTGAAGGTCATCATCCCGCGTCTATTTTAAGTAAACGCCTTTTTTAGGAAAATAGGTACTGCCACTGCACTGCTCAGTACTTTCAGCGGGATGATTTTCAGGGTACTAAATTTCCACACTCATTCATTTTAGGTAGCCCTTGAACATAAACTGGAATTTTAGGTCTAACTGCCTGTTGCATTCTCCGAATTCCAGTCTCAAATGAACTCTTTTCAACAATTCATTCATTCATACAAACTTACATCTCGACTGGACAGACCCTCAAAAGGGTACCGTTATGAATTCCCTCTTTTTTCCCTTCACACAAATTTGTTGCTGGCTGGATCGGATTTTGGATGAATGCCTCCAGCCTCAACAATAAAGGGTGACATTGACATTACAAATCTTTGAAATTCTTCTTCAATGTTTAGTTTATTCTTTAAAACTTATTTACTCTTCTTCTCGATTAATGACATGACATGATACGATACACAATACATAGCAGACTTCCGATCCAAAAGTTTTTAAAATACACAATTTTTAAATTCTAAATTAATAGCAAGCAAATGCAATACATATCTATACGAGTATACAACCTTCTTTCTCTTTTTTAAAGCTAAAAGCATCATTTAAGCATAATTTCTTAAAATATAAACTAAAAAATCTGTTCACTTTCACTTTTTATTTTCTCAATTTACTTTAAAAGCATTTAAAAGCCAGCTAACTGACAATAAATTGAGATTAATACATACTTATAAAATAAAAGTAATTTTAGGCATCTGAGTCGATATGTTTTTTATACTTAATTCGATTACGTGATTACCCCACACTTAATAATCTATTTATAAATTTTATAAATTACTATTTGTTTAAGACTGTAGTATTTTCAGTCAGCAAAAATTTGTCAGTCTTCTGAAAAAAATAATCTTTTGCAAAAACAGGCATAGTTTTAAAAATTCCCAACTTGCCCCACTTCCAAAATGAATGAGTTTGTTGAAGAAACTATTCCGGATACAAATTTGCAGATGACATTAAAATGTTTGTATTATTATTGTGAGGCGTTGCCGGTGTAAAAGGATTGTGACGTCCATTAGCCTGGCTATAAATTGGACTATGCACCGGTTGATGAGGTAATTGTAATAATTGCTGAGGATCCTGCAAAGAGTTGCCATAATTATTCGGCTGCTTGGGGTCCACATGAACTTGGAACATGGAAGACGTCGAGGATCTTGATGGAGTTGCACTGGTCATTACACTGCTATCATCCAGTCCACCACCGCCGTCACCGCTTCTTGGCATTGGTATTGCACTGTAAGGTATATGGCTATTGTGATGATGGTGATGATGATGATGGCTGCTGGCGACTGAGGAACTTGTGTAAATTACGTTGTTCAGAGTGCCAGGCACTTTGGAGATGGGAGTCAGCTCGTTGTTTGATCCAAGTGTCATTTTGGTCAGTGGACTAACATCTCGAGCCATATGGATAGCGTGGAAGGGTCGACCAAAGTCGTCTTTTATGACTTGCACAGTTAAGTGGGGGGCGAGAGGTTGAAGCTTCTCGTAAACTTTTGAAAGGACAAGTTGCTCGTTGGCGTCTCTTCTTACACGAACATGAACTGTACCAGCCTGTAATTGGAAAATAACCATTAAAATATTTTCATTTTCATTAATACAAATTTAATTGCGAGGTATTTTGATTTTGGGACCTACAATTTGGCCGTAGGATAGAGTCCAGAATAGCTCATTTCGAAACTCTAGTACACCGTCAATAGTCATTGCTTCACGGACTGATTGTTCTAGTTGTGTGGCTGTGTGTGGAGGTACAGTCTAAAAAATGAAGGTATTTGATTAAATCAAATTTAAAATTTTAATTGTGTAGAGTAATTATGATCATGAAGACTAACCTGTAAGAGCACTTGACCAGTGTAAACACAGAGAGGCCATATAGCATCAAATATTGTGATAACCATCAGAAGTCCTCCCACAAAATCGAACCATCTTGGCCTGCAATTTAATATAAAATATTATGATCATGGCTAAAAGGGAGAATGAGTTAAATATTTTTTATGTTACCCTGATTGTAACGCAAGTGCAAGAATTATCACAGTATTGCAGCAAAACAGCCCCAGAATCGCCAACGGACTTAAAGAAAACAAGTTTGATGATGACAAGGATAGTCCAAAGCTGGCACAAATTCCTTGAAAATATTTCTGAAGTGTTGTGGTGGACGCTGACACCTTGTACACTTTGAGAAAGGGGCTGTTGTTAAACGACAGAAAGAAATGGACTACTCCACCAACGAGTACTGTGGGAAGGAAGCGACCACTGTGGGGATCCAAAACAATAGATTAAAAGTTACACATGGAAATTTATGGGTGAAAATCAATATTAAATGGTGACATTTTGACTTACGTATGAATTTCGTGGCTAGCAGCTCCAAACACCAACTCCATCGAATTTTTTATCGCCCACGCATTTAGTAGAATGCCAAGGCACAGTACCGAGAAATGAGTGAGTACCTCAACACGGACATAACCGAAACTATAATTTGTCGACTGTTTCCCACCGTGCAAGTAAAATTGACTAAAAATGTCTCCAAACAAACTGTAAAAATACAACAAATTTTTAAATGAGATAAACTTTTCCTGCAAAAATTTAATATCGCATCGCACTGCAGTGTCAGTGTCAATATGTTTTTTATGCTTACCTAATTACATCAAAGGCTATCAAGCACAGAAATGCACTTAAAGTACAGCTATGTGACTGAAAAGTCCATGACGCTATTGTGATAAGAGCTACTAAACAAAATGGAGCTGCAATTATCTTCCTTCGTACATTTTTTATACTCCAAAGGAACGTTACTGATCTTAAAAACTTTGCTTGACATCTTAACAGCTTTTCACTGCTTTCACCCTTCCATCTCATTATGAATTATGGAGAGTATTTCTTCAAATTTCAATTGGACAACTGGCCCGACCACACCCCAAAAGCAGTACACGGAATACTACTACTAAACTAACGGACGTCTAATGATTCGGATAAAATATTCATTACTTTCACTTGATTAATTAAGTTTCTCCCGACAAATTCAACTGTGTAGGCAGAAGGTGTGGGATATTCCAATTACCTGTCAAAATGATAAAACAGATTTTAAGTGACCAGTCACAATGTGCACATAAAACGATACACGCTAACTAATCAATTATCAATTTTCAACAGTAAATTTAACGATAACTTACTTTCCACCCTTTTCACTAGTTTAAATTTGACGATTTCTTTGTTCTCCTTTCAAAATTTTATGTTTAATGCATGAACTACCCATTACACACAACATGCATTAAAATTGTAAACGTCAATAGTTCATTAAAATGACCAATTTTAAAATATTTAAAAGCCCGAAACGCAATTAGATTGACATTTAAACTTGTTTTTGTTACTTAATCTCATTCAGCCTTGTACGTTGTTTGCTGGACCTGCTGCTGAGAGGATGAAGATGATGAACGGCTGTTTCATGTTGTTTTGTTTACTTCCTCGTGTCAGGTTGGTCGAATCAATGAGTGAATTAAAGTGCGCGAAATCCGCTCAAGTGTTTTCCCATCTGCTTCTGTATGACAACGCCACATGTTTTGACAATGCATTTTGGGTGTTTTTAATTTTGGCTAATTAAAATTTAACCTCAGTAAATCAAGTAATTAAGTTGAGTAAATTGGTTTAGAGTTACTTAGTTTGTATTAGTAAATTGGTGATATTTCTTGTGAAGAATTTTGTGAACTATTTTATTAGCGAATTTACATTCAAGTGGTGCAATGGTAGGCTAAAAAAAGTCTAATTATCTCAATTAATCTATGATTTTTATGACATGATTTTGATTTAGGATTTTGATGTTGGTGGACGTTTAATTATATGTTGTGATTTTTAATTTTATATTGGTTTAATTTTAACAGGGCAAATCTAAGAAGACACAAAAGTTTCGGCAAAAGTTTGCCTTGATGAAAAGGATGATTAACTTGAACGACCCAAGATTGTAAGACCTTGTGCCAAGTGATTTATTTAACTGAAGATAGAGTGTTAGCGTTGAAACAGTTTTTGTTTAAAACTAATTATTATGTATGCCTGTTTGCAGGAAAGCTAAGGACAGAGTTCCATCAAAGAAGACGAAGAAAACGGACCCAGATGAAATTGTCGTCAGAGAGGCGTAAGTGAATTACTATGCTTATCCTACAACATCATCCTAAATCAACCTACATAATTAATTACAGTACAAGATTACAAGAATCAATTTAAGAAGCTGTTTCATTTACTGTTTTCATTTTGCAGACCTCAGACCTCTTCAGCACTTTTCTTTGAGTACAACACCCAACTTGGACCACCTTTCCACATCTTGATCGACACCAACTTTGTAAACTTTTCCATCAAAAACAAATTGGATATTTTCCAGTCAATGATGGATTGTTTATATGCAAAATGTAAGTTCAATACGAACAGCAACACTTTTTATAATTAAAATGTCATAAGTAGACTCCTTTTTCATAATAATCGTGTGAATTATGTTTGTAGGCACTCCATATATCACTGACTGTGTCATGGCTGAATTGGAAAAGCTTGGAAGCAAATACCGAGTAGCCTTAAAAATCATCCGTGACCCCCGCTTCGAAAGACTTCCATGCTACCACAAAGGAACCTACGCTGATGACTGCTTAGTCCAAAGAGTGACCCAGCACAAATGCTACATTGTAGCAACTTGCGATAAAGATCTGAAGCGACGAATCAGGAAAATCCCAGGTGTTCCCATAATGTATGTGCAAAATCATCGCTATTCCATTGAAAGAATGCCGGATGCTTATGGTGCCCCCAAAAATTAGTAAAAAACGGAACACTCATTTTTTATACTTATCTTATCGATCGCATTTAAGTGTATAAATATGAATTAAAATATATATGATAGTTATATATTTAGAAAATTAGAATTATAGTCCGACGAAATGTAAGTTGACACTATGATTTAAATATTAATAAAAATGTATTACTTTTAATTTAGCCAATTATTTTGCGACTTGTACTCATTTTTTACACACAGTGTATGCACATATGCATTGTACAGTTTTTTATATAAAAACATTTATATATTTTTTTCGCTTTTCATAGATAATAATTACGAAACATACAAGAGAATCCATTATTTTTTACAAAAAATAATTGGCTCCTTCTCAAATTCCTTTTTCTCTGTCATTTTTACTGTTTACAAGCTATACCCTCTGCTGTCGTGGCTTTTTCAATTCCACATCTTTCAAACTGCTTCCCCGATTACTCCCTCTACCTCCTCCACCTCCACCACCGCCGCCAACACCTCCATAAGCTACTGGCATCGGAGTATTATGGCTATATCTCAACTTCCTATCTGGAAATATGCTTCCCAACTGGGCAGACTGATACACCGGCTTGTTCGAAGGTGGCGTAAAAATTTGACCTCGTCTTCCATACGCTGTTTGCTCTTGAATGGGAAATGGATGAATTCTACTAGCTTGATGGGAATGCTGATGATGATATTTCAAGCTATCTTGGAACTCATTCTCAACATTATTCTTCCTCGCCCTTAAAACTGAAGAAGGATTGTAAGACGTCAGATTATCAATAGTTCCTCTATTCCCACCCCCACCACCACCTTTATCTGTATACTTTGTAGACGATGGCAGCAACCAATCCCCAATATTATTACTAGAATTCGCCAAACTCTCCCCTTTACCCCCCATCAGCAAACCTTGCCCAATGTGATCCGTACCAGCCCACTTTTCCCCCGCTCCTGTCAAGCTCTCCGCCATTCTCGCTCTCAGCTCCCTCCTCGCATACTTCCTCGACTTATCCGAGTTCCCATCCCTATTCCTCGACCTTCTACTTAAATCCATCATTAGATCTTCATCCGAATTGGAATCCCTTGCCTTACTCCTCCTCTGCGGATTCTTCTGAACAACTTCCGAATTTGTTTTCAAGCTCTCCGATAATTTCCTTGCCCTTTCACTGATCAAACTATCAAATTTCTTGCGCATGGAAATCACTACATCGTCATCCGAACTACAGAACACGTCATCCCGCATTGTGCCCCTGACCCTATCCAACTGACCTCCCTTTTTCTTTTCACCTTCCTTCAGTTCCTTTCTCACCTGTTCTCTTGCACTAGCATTACTCAAGCTTCTTCTCGCCAATCTCCCCTTATCCTGTACTTGACCTTGCCCAGTGGTCGTCGTCGTAGGTATCATTGAAGCCCTTCGTCCATGTTGACTATACTGACCAGTGACCTGACCACCACCACCACCTTCCGGTGACACATCTTTGTAAGCTCTACCTCCACCCCCGCCCCCTCCTCCACCTCCACCCCCAACAGGTGGTATAGGTGGCCTCCTCTCCATTCTCATCCCCGCCCTTGAAAACCTTTCCTCCTCCCCCGCACCCAACATGCTTGTACTATAATTCCCGTAACTACCCCTTTCACTCACCATTTTACTAGACTGATCACCCCCAACCTGCTGCTGTGATGACCTATTCTGCTGTTGTCTCCTCTGCTCAAACTTGTAATTCAACTTTTCCTTCACATCCAATCCCCTATTTTCCGAATTACTCCCCCTCTTCACATAATTACTAGCTCCAGAAGAATCCTTCAAAATATTCATATTCACATCCGGTCCCCTGTATCTAGAAGAGTACAAATCCAGCATTTCCGGTGGATACATTTCAATACTCTTCTTCACCGTTACACCAGTACCACCTCCACCACCCCCGCCACCAGCTTTCTTCAAAACTCCAGTGGTATCGTGAGTCGGCACATTTAATCTCCCTTTCCTCATCGTCGCATTGAAATGCTGTCTTTGTTGATTTTCCAAAGCTGCCGCACTCGCCGAAGATGTCTCTTGAGCGTCAGGATTCTCATAGTCAGTTGTACTATGTCTGTACCTTCCACCCCTACCATCCCCCGGTGTAGATGAATAAGTACCTCTAGCCTGATCTCCCGGAGTTGACCTCAATGTATCCTGAGAAGTATAATCGTAATTATTTTTTGTTGGTGCCCCCAATCCTGAAGCCCCTGGCGCCCCTTTCCTTGACAATCTTCCATCATGATGACTTCCAACACCACCAGTCTTGGAGTCATTTTTACTTGGATCAACACTCTGGGGAAGCTTATTATTATTCAGTAAATCTTGATCCGCCAATTGTTTATTTTGTTGATATCTTATCTGAACCCTTTTATGCTTATCTAAAGTCAAAGACTCCTTCAACAACTTGATATTCCTTTCCCTTTCCGGACTCATGGGAATCATACGAGGTATTCCCGTATTCCTCCATTTTTCTGTAGTCCCCGTTTCCCTCCGTTGCTCTGGTGGTGAACTTAACAACTTTGAATTTCTTCTTGATGAAAGCAGCGCCCCAATCCTTTCATCAATTGGTACAGGAATTTTAGACCTTTGATTATTATGGTTATCGATACTCCTTTGCTGCTGCAACTGTGTTTCCTTTTGTTGTGGTGGTAGCCCTTGCTGCTGCTGATTACCTGTTTGGCGAAACCTTAATTTTCCAACTTTAACTGAAGACTCAGTTCCATATGAAAGGTTATCTTCAGTTTGGGATAAACCTTGACCTCCAATATTGGTCCCACTGCTTTCAGTGGTTTGCTCAGTTGTTTCATTATCAGCTACACTGGATCGCACGGATTTACCACGGGTATTAACTTTAACATATTTAATTGCTGCTGCAGCAACTTTTGGAGGAACAACGGATACCCTAACGGGAGGAGGCGCAGGATTGGAGGGAATCTGGTCATTGATATTTTGTTGCTGTTGCTGTGGAGGAATGGAGGAGGATTGCACTTGACCTTGGCCAGTGACTGGCTGCTGTATACTTTGTATATTTAGTGGAGGGATATTCTTGACTCTTGAGTTTTGATCATTTTTGATTTTTTTCTGGAGGAATTTCAGTTCGGATGGTGCTTTCACGTAAGGCGATAGTGAGATGTCGGTTAAAGTTAAAATATTTGATTTGGGTTCCTTTGCAATGGTTTTGTCAACTGATTGCTTGGTTGACTGATTGTAAATCTTTCTGTCTTTTATGACGGGCGTTTGAACACTTTCGAAACTTGTTGTGGAGGAGGTGCTCTGCTGCTTTTGTTTCTTTTTTCCAGAGGAGGATAGAGATACCACCGGCCCTGGGGCTATTCTTCGGTGGTGGGAGGAACCCAAACTATTTTTTGATCTTTGATTGTCTTGATTACTCCCCCGCATTTTTGAGGATGACACCCTAAGATTTCTGTCGGAAGTTTGGGGACCACCACCACCACCGGAAGTTGCGTTATTACTAAGTCGACTGCCACGATTAGAGGCAGACGTTTTTGTGAGAAGAGATGAGGATTTCCTAGCTTCTCGGCTATCCTTTTGTTGCAGTTTGCCCCGGTCTTGGCTGACTTTCGACTTGCTTCCGGCTGTTGTCTGACTTCCGGTTAGGGTTGCAGCTACAACGGTCACAGCCATGTTTTCAGTGGAATTACTTGAAGTTCCTCGTTTTGTGCTTGTGATGCTGTATGGGTTATTATTAATGTCGGTACTTTTGATGGAGGAAGGCTTCCTTTCGGCTTTCGGTGGACTTTGGCTTTTTACTACAATTTTTTGTTCTTTTGGTGCCCTTCGGTAGCGTACCTTGTGATCTCCTAGTGTTCCCAGTTCAATGGGAGTGCACTGATCTGTTACAGTATCATCGCAGATGAGGACTACCGACTTGGAAGATACTTTCTCTGGGTTTTTGGCATAGCTTTCTCGGAGTTCTGTGAAGTAGCCAAGTTGAACGATTCTTTGGGCTGTGGGCCTCTGTTCGGGATCGTATAACAGGCAGCTTTTTATGATGTCTTTGGCTTCACGGCTGATGTGGGCGGGGAGGATTTTTTCGAGGCCGGTACCTTCCTTTCCAGCAAAGTGAAATTCCATGTTGTTCCGGCGATAGTGCTTGATCGTGCTGTTGGTTTTGCTGCCACTGTCGTTGTAGGACATGTAGCGGGAGGAGTAGCCATTTAACACTTTCTGTCTGAAAAACCAATTAAAATTAAATATAAAATTGTTAAAAATTTAGCAGTTTTAAAGATAAGATATTTGAAATTCAAGTACATTTGCTGCCGCCTGGCAAGTTGACTTTGGCCTCGATACGTTTCTCGCTCCATTTCCGCTCTTTGAAAAATAAGCCAAAAAAGAGATAATTTTTAATTAGCTGGAATAAGTTTGTTAATTGCTTTTTAATTGTAGTCATTATGATATTCTCTTAAGCCTACTGCTTTTGGAAGGTGTCCAGTAATTTCATTGGAGGTGGGCCTAAAATGGTATTTATCCTGTTAATCTGGTCAATTTCGCTGGATCCAGGGAAAAGGGGCCTCAATGTCAAAACTTCGTAGAAAACGCATCCAGCCGCCCAAATGTCCATTTTATGGCTGTAATGACCTGCCGTCAAAAGACACTCGGGAGAGCGGTACCATCTTGTCGAAATATATTCCGTGTATGGAGGTCGACTAAACATGCCTCTCACCGAGCCCAAATCACCAAGTTTTAGCTGATCTGTCTGAAAAATTAAAACGAAAATCGTACAATTATTCAACAGAACAAGGTCCTGTGTGGATATTTTCTGAATTAACTATAAGGAAAAAATCAGACCTTAGTTTTGATAAGAATATTTTCCGGTTTGATATCCCGATGAAAAACACCCAACTTGTGAAGATGTCGAAGGGCTCTAAACAATTGGAACATTATCGCCCTCACTCGGCTCTCGGGAAGGAGTCGTTTCCGGTCTTTGATTAGCTCATACAAGTTTATGTCCATTAGTTCAAATACTAAGGACACTTTTCCTAATGATTTATCACTAAAAATCCCAAAAACATACAATTATCTAAGATTCCAAGTCTGACCCCCATAATTAAACGTGTATTCAACTAATTAATCAACTCACTAATGAATTTCTATCATTTGTAGAATATTGCTATGCTTTTGTATTGTTCTCAGGGTCGCCACTTCTGAGATGTTGATTACGTCGTCCATGCTGAAAAAATTACACATCCCCATTTTAATTAACCTGTTAATTTATCATAATTAACTAAGTAATTAGATCCTTACTTTTTGTAAATGTGTTTAAGTCTTTTGCACGCCACCACCGTTCCTTCATGCCTATTTTGGCACTTGAGAACCTCCGAGTAGGAACCTTCGCCAATCTTTTCGATAACTTTATACCCTGCAAGTTTGGAAAATATGCAAAACGTTAAAAATTAGATTTTAAAATTTATTTGTCAAGAAAATTAGCCGTTTTTTTGATAAAGTTACTTTTAATGAATGTGTCATTAGTGAAATCTTCGTGGGATTTGGAAGCAACATCCTTTGGCGGTAGATGATGATGATTGGAGGAGGATTGATGGTGAAGCTGGTGGCTGTGATGAGATGATGAATTCTTTTGGGCGACGACCTCATTATTATTTTGTTTACTGCTGCTGTTACTGATGTTCTTATCTTTAACGGCTCTCTCCGTCATAGCAGGAAGAAGGGATTTAAAAAACAGTAGAAACTTCCTTGCCTTCCCAATCTTGACGATGATGATAATACTGACGACCTTCAAGATAACTATAAATCCTGCTTCTGAGCTTTATAGTCATCACACAGGAAGCGGACACTTGGCCTAAAATATCCGACTCCTCTTCTGAAGGTCCGGTGGTCCTTTGGCTTATCGGTGGTGATGCAGTTAGTTTTTCTTTCTTCTAAAGTTTTGCGTTTATTTTTACACAAATCGCTGCTCAGTAGACAAAACATTTAAAAGTGCAGGACTACTCATTTTTTGTCTTATATTTTTTCTACAAAGCTATCTTGTATATTTAAGTACCCCAAGAAAAAATTGGTTTTGATCGCTTTTCACTTTTTAAATACAAATTTTTACTCACTAGAAAGAAAGTCGTCAAAGAACAAAAACAAAATTCTCAAAAGGAATTCCAAAAAATGTAAAAAGCAAATTATTGGAAATTTATATTTTTTGAAAAATAAATAGACATATTCCAATGTTTGGAGTCCTATTTTTGGAACCATTGTTACAATGGAAAGTGGTGCAACGGAATTTCTATTGGCGACCTCCAGAACGACGACCCTCGCCTTTGACACAATTTATGCAGTTGGGGTATTGTGAGATAATCATCTAATTATGCAATTGATGATGAGGTCAATGGTCAATTAAACACAGCAAACACGATAAATGGAAAATTAAATAGTTTATTTTTTAATGCTCTGCTTTATTAGCTAATTATGCTTATCATACACATACCGACATACCACCCACGCATCCAATAATGATAATGATACAATTTTCCAATAAGTAAAAGTGGTTTTTTTTTGTGGGCAAAATAATGTATGCTTTTTTGCTACTTTAACTTTATAATACAAAATATAAAAATGCGAGAGGTACAAAAAACAATGTATCAGGTCAGGTGAGTTTTTTAAGTTTCAATAAATTTTAATTAATTCTTTCAAAGTTATTTTTGAACAAGCATTCAAGTAGAATTGCATCGAGATCATATAAGAATTTAGATTAGTTTAATTACAAGTTAAGTATACATAATATATTTTTTGCATAAAAATCCAATTAATTTTTCATATATTTATTTACAGAATGAGAAAATTTTCTTTTAAAATCGTAATTAACCTTATTTTTTATCTTATCTTATTTCAAATTTTTTGAAAGATCATTTCAAATTTCATGGCTTTGATCAGATTTATGGGTTTGATTTATTTGGCTCGCTTGTGCTGCTGTTTTGACATTGTGACCACTTCGGCCTTTTCCTCTAACGTCCGTACAATGTCAACGGCTGATTTGACCTGCATTCACAATAGGTCGTTACATTCTTGGGTTCCAATCTCCAGCTGCACCTCAACTCCTCCGGCAACAGCTCATCACAATTATCATCCGCCACCAGCGCTTCATTCCTTTTCAGCACCTTAATTATGTAAGTCTTTGGATGACACTCCCCAAAGTTCCTGTTGCAAGTTGAAGAGGTGCAGTTGTAACTCTTGAGAAATCTTGGAAAGTGATTCCCATCAAACTGCTTCCAGTCTATTTTCGCCACACAGCCCCCAGCATGGTACTCCTGCAAGTCTGATCGCTTTTTCTTTATTTCTGCCGACCCTGCCGCCCCCGCACCTCCAGCACTCAACTTTACCAAGTCCTCCTCATTATTATCCTTCCACCTGTTTACTTCTTCCTCCGAATTGGCGTAAGATGCTCGTTTTGCAATAGACTCCAACACACGCTTCGCTAAAAAAATCAACAACAGAAAACTAAGCATGAAAAATTTTGCAAAGCAAATTTCATTTTTTTGGGGTATTTTGAGAATAGTGTAATGTAAACCTACTAAATATATCAATGTCACCGTTCTTCTTGTCATTATTTTCAATCTTGGTATTAGTTTCCTTTTGCAGATGAATATCATTATGTGGAATGTAATGTCTACTGAGGTCGTGATGAATCAAATGCTTTTGCAAAGTGAAGCCGGAAGACCCTCCTCCTGAACCTGAACTACTCCCACTTTGATAGAGACCCACGTGAAATGCAGCCACCCCCGGACAATAAGATGAAAATAAAACTAAAACCTTCAAAATAAAATAATGAATAATTTTCAAAATTTATTTCAAAAAATTTTAAAGTACTTTTTACACTTAATTATTTATATTTAAAGTTTCTTACCACAAGCTGAGCAGCCAAAACCCAACAACCTTTTTCACAGTCCATTGTATTTTTTTTTTTTCAAAAAGAGAAAAGTGAAAGGAAGACAAAGTCCATTCCAATAAACCCAAATAATATAATAAATTCTAGTGACTAGTTGCTAAAAAAATAGATGTTGCTCTGAAAGATTAAAAAAGTTTACTGAATTTCCAATGCAGTCCTGCAACACCTTTTATATCCCTCCGAAATTGTGTGGATGGCTCTGACTCTGACAGGGCAGTAGAAGTAATGGTGTCACCTAAACTATTATGGTATTATGCATCATCATCCTTTCTCCATGTGCACTCATCAAATTTCCACATTAGCACAAAAAATAGAAAAAAAGATCACATCTTATTTTTGAAAGGAAGGAACAAAGATGTTTTTGAACAAACCCATCATCTTTTTGTCCTATTGAAAAATAATAAGTGAAAGAGATACAAAAATATAAAGTATGTGATTACAATGTAAAGTGAAACGAAGCGTTACAAAACCATTTTTTTGTACCTAAATAAAAAATAAGTTCATCTTCATCAGTTTCGGGTCACTTTGTAACCGTCATTCACACACAGCCAACAAGTCTGAATTTGACTGATCTATGATCTCTGGAAAGATTCTAATGTGGATCCGTGCCCAACTAAAGTGCACCATTCTTCCAGAGATTCAATTAACCGGAAACGTCCTTCTCGTATGACGCTGTCTCGCCAACTTTATCGTGTTGAGTGGGTGGCCTGAAAAAAAGTCAGAATTTTTTGGAAGATATTTTGTATGAATGTATGCATGTATTTATTTGGCATGTCATTAGTCATTATAATTATTTATATTTTTCCATGTTACTTTTTTATTCATATAGTTTGACGTACATTCATTTTATGAAGAAAGTTGTTTGGATAGAATTTTTTTGGATGGAAAATGATAAACCGGAAATTGGGTGGTATGGTGGTGGCGGTGTGGCATCGATTTTAAGTGACAATTTGAAGAAAGGGAATGATCCTTTTTTGCGGATTCAATTTATTTCTATTCTTTTTTGCACATAGCATATAATATTGTATCATGTTCACATTTGTGGGATTATTTAACAAAGTGCATCCATCCTTGTGCAAACCTCAAGGTAACCTTGATGGCAAAGGCAAAGGGTTCTTCACCTCCAGAGTCCAGCAAGCCTTTGGAGGAGGGCAAGGGGGCAAAGGCAAAGTACTAAAAATAATTATGTTGAATTGTTCATGTTTCAGTTTCTGTAATTTCATTCATTTCATTCAAAAGTAAAATTGCACATTGCATATTTATTTTTGGGTCCCAAGTCAGGTTTTTTTCTGGTAAGATGCACCTGACTGAAATTGCATAAAAAGAGTGGTCTACTTACGGAGTGCAATAGCTTATCATTGATAAGTTTACAAGAGACCACTTGATTTGATTGTATACACGCTTCTCAAATAATAATTTGGTAGTATGGAAAGTATGTTAAGTGCAATTCGACTTGCGTCTGCAATGGAGATGGAATTCACTGGATTTTTATTAGAATGTTTTGTCCATTATAAACTGAATTGATCCAGAATTGGACTTTGAATGGAAATATCAATGGATGCAATCAAATGGCATGATCATTTCATTTCATCAATTCACGAAGAAAATGTAGTACAGTCGACTCTCCCTTTAGTCACTCCCCATATAAGGTAAACCTCCTTAAAGTCACAGGTTTATTTTATTTCCCCCCGTGGATTTTTACATGTTAAATTACCTCTATATAGGAAAACTCCTTTTAGTCAAAAACTCCCTATAATCGTACAATTTTTGGCTCCCTTGGGACAAAAAACCTCCATATAAGAAATTTTTGGGACAAATTTTTAAAAGTTCGTCATTCTTTGAACACGAATTGGTTGTTTTGTTCCAATTTTGTTGAAAATGTGGGGATTTTAGGTGCAAAACTGGACTTTGAAGCCATAATTTTGTATTTTTCTAATTTAAAACATCATGTGGGGCACACTGGACTTGAATTTTTTTCAAAAACAATTCTCTATAGTCAATTTTTCTACTATATGGAGATTTTCTATATAAGAAAACCTCTCTTTAGTCAATGAAATAAAATTTCCCCTGGGGTATGACTATATGGAGAGTAGACTGTAATTAAAAAATGTGCGACTAAAAGTTGACACGTGTAGAAGTAGCATAGATGGAATAAAAAGATAAATGAAGTTGAAATAATGAAGAAGAAGAAGAAAAAGAAAAAAATAATTAGTATTGTATTGTAGTATTGTGATTTATGCTTCTGATTGTGATGATTTCAATTCAATGATGCTGCTGTGCATTCATTCGAGGGAAGGAAAATGAGGTGCTGGATATACAAGCTATTTTTCAGGGCTGGTTGGCTGTTGACTAAATAATAATAATAGAAATGTCAATTATGAGAGGAGTGTTGATTGTGGTAACGAAAATACAAGAAGGTCCGTGACAAACTAGTAATCAAAGAAAATCCTCGACAGGAAGAATTCAAAGTGAATAATTTACCCTTTTGTGCGTAGAAGATTTTGTCTCGTTTAGTTTTGATTGGGATAAAATAATGAAGAAGACAATAACAGCAATAGAGATTTTTTCTAAAAGAAATGTATTTATAGGAAACTGCGAGTGTTGTTGAAGAATATTTTTTATTGGCTCGACGTTTCGATTTCCACTGAAATCCTCATCAGGAGCAAAATTGAATTTACAGGAATTTACAGGAATTTTTACAGGAATGACTAAAAATACATTTTTGTGACGAAGAACGAGATTACTTGTCTTACAGATTTCGACTGATTTCAGTTCAACTGATACTGTCCAAAAGTTTACAGCAAAAAACACTTAAACATGTAAAATACATAATATGTGTTGTAGTGTAATTGATTTAGGAGTTGGAACGTTTCCTATGAATAAAATCATTCTTGCTACACAAAGCTAAACCAGAAGTTATACTTTACTATCGACATCTCCTGTTGATTGATTACAAATTTGATGTTACACAAATATCATCAATGAACTTGCCTTCGATTCAGTAAAGATGGACGGAGCAGTAATAATAGTCATCAATATATTGTGACGATCAAAGTTAGGGGAATGGGAAAATGGTTATAAATTCTGCTCGGAAGTTTGGCGGTGGCAGGGGTAAAAATATTTCGTGCTTTGAGCACACCAAAATCAGCTTATAGTTTATGATAATGATAACATAAAACTATCTCCTCAATTCTTCTGGTGTCTGCCACATGCCACGGCAAAATTGATTCATTCTCTACTGATAATACCGAGATGGATGGATGATTCTTTCTGTATGTAATGTAAAGTATACATTATTACGCCGCTGAAAGTGAAGCGTCAGCAAGTATTGACTTTATCATGTTTGTCTGTCTGTCTGTCTGTCTGTCTGTCCGTCTGTCTGTGAGCACGATAACTCAAGAACGCGTTGACCGATTTCGCTCAAATTTGGTATGTGGGTCACTATGGTCAAGGGCAAGAACCC
>JAQFXM010001530.1:0-31215 GCA_034693345.1 Entomobrya multifasciata | reverse complement strand
TGGTGCCAGTGGGAGGAACCTCGAGTGGGGGTCCAGCGAGTGGAGCCTTAATTAAGCATAGACGTAGTGGTACAGCTGCTCCAGTAACAAATGGCACAGTCGTTGATGGCAATCCACCAGATTTGGCAAGCTTGTTTGAATGTCCCATTTGCTACGATTATGTTCTTCCACCAAGTATGGCTTCTAATTTTCAAAATATCTAGTTGTTATTACAAAGTATGATGATCCCAATGCAATGGTTAGTTTAATTTTTAAATGGTTTTATTGTGCGTCACAACAGTTTTCCAGTGTGCAGCAGGCCATTTGGTATGCTCCGCGTGTCGTCCTAAGATTAAAAATTGCTGTGCACAATGTCGGGGCCCATTAGGAAACATTAGAAACTTAGCGATGGAGAAAGTAGCTGGAACAGTAAGTCTGCACACCAGATTACTAGAATATTTGTAGAAAAGTTATCTGTCATGTTTGAATGAATGAACTAACTGATTGCTTTCATGTTGATGATTTCAGGTACATTTTCCGTGCAGATATGCACAGAACGGTTGTGGGGCACTTCTTTTGCATACTGAAAAAGCTGTAAGTTAAACTATTCAGTTCAATGATATATCAGGCAGGCATTAGTTGTTATCAATGCCAATGCAGAGTTTTTAATTCTTTCAATTTTATATTTGCAGGATCACGAAGATGCTTGTGACTGTCGCCCATATTTTTGTCCCTGTCCAGGGACAAATTGCAAGTGGCAAGGTATACCATTCATGATAAGCATTGCAATTGCAACATGTATTTTGATATCTCGTTTTGAAATCGTTAACTAAACATCTCCATTTTTATGACCATTACAGGATCGTTATAACAAGTAATGCCTCATCTATTGGTGAACCATAAGTCGATAACAACTTTACAAGGGGAGGACATCGTATTTCTTGCAACTGATATAAACCTACCAGGTGCTGTGGACTGGGTTATGATGCAGGTATGTTTCACCTCATTCAATATGTATTCACACTACATTTTCGAAACTTTCATAGAAAGTTGATTTTAATTGATGGAAATAATTTTCATTTCAGAGTTGTTTTGGTCATCATTTTATGCTGGTATTAGAAAAGCAAGAGAAAAACGGAGAGGAAAAGTTTTTTGCAATTGTACAACTCATCGGATCAAGGAAACAAACTTTGCAGTTCGCGTACAGGTGTGTGCTTTTTACTTGTGGAAATGTGGAGGCGTTTATTTTATAGCTTCCAGTATTTTAAACATTACAATAGTTCATTTAACAATTTGCATTTATATTTGTTGCAGACTTGAACTTAATGGAAACCGAAGGCGTCTTATCTGGGAAGCAACTCCGATCTCAATCCATGATGGTGTGTCCTCAGCTATTCTCAACTCAGACTGCTTGTTTTTTGACACCAGTACCGCAAAACTCTTTTCGGAAAACGGCAACCTGGGTATTAACGTAACAATCTCGATGGTCTGTGTGAAGTAAAAGGAGAAGAAATTCAACCCATCAATCATCATCATCCCCAAATATTCTGAAAACTTTTCCCCGTGCCCCGTGTTCCCAGAATGAAACACATTTTGTCTGATTTTCGTGTTGGTGATTGTGCACCGTGCAGTGCACAACTCAACAAATATATTTTTGGTTTTTTAAATAAGGAATCAATCCAATCAACATCACAATCTTCGTTTTTTGTTTATGTCGTGAATCGTCGTGATTTGAAAGAGAGATGGAAGAAGAGATTTATTATTTTGCAAAATAGAGCTAAGGCACTTTATAAAAACAAAATATGTTAATTATAATTCTAGTTGAATTGAAACTGATGCACAGCTCGTTGATCTTTCCTGTGCATTGTTCATTACATTGCAGCTGTCCGTGTAATATTCTAAAGAATACTTTTTATTTCAGATTGCTCGTGTGTAATTTATAGTCTTTTTTTTGCTGGCACATTTTTACAAAGAAATACAGAAACAAGGCAAAGTTGTAATGTTCCTTCTTATATTGTTTCTGCCGTTAACTCGATAAAACTGTGTAAAAAAATATTGTAAGTAGCCGATTTAGTCTATAACCAGTGTTGATGCAAAAGTGTGTATGCTTCAATTTATCTTTTTTCTTCCATTAATGATTATTGTATGTATGTGTACCGTATGTATCGTTAGAGGAGACTTATGTTGTGTATTAAAATAATCGTTCGTCAGAAAACCATCAGTTCGGATCTTATTTGCAGATGTTAATGCATCTTTTTAACGATTACTTCAAGAAGAGTTAGCTTTTAGCATGCGTTTCTTGTACCTTCAATTTTAGTTCACTCTTTTTCACCGTGCGCATTTTGTCTTAGTTGCTAACATTTTAAGGGATTCACAACATCTATGTGCGGTGATAATTCAAATAAAACAGGCTTTTATTTATAATATCGTGAAATCATACCTAATTTAATCAAAGCTGACAAAGAGTTAATTGGGAAAGATCATAATATTCATGATGATGATAGACGATTTCAAAGATGATACAAATAATCTACTAGTAATGCTATGCATCATGCACAGTAAAATCAACAAAACAACTTTACACTTCAAAAAACAATTTGGAGTTCCAGATTCTTTTTTATTTGCACGATTTCTAAAACTACACACGATATGTATGTCAAAAATTAAATCTACAGAATATGTTGATATTTAAGCTATAAAATTAATAGAGTATTTAGTAATTTTTGTAATATACTTTAGTAGACATTACATAGTTTATAATCTTACGCATTTATAACTTATAACAATAGCATCCAAGTTTATAAGTTGAATTTCATCTTTTAAATGTACTATACAAATTCTGTAGTTTCCAGTATTTTCCGATAATTAGCACTACCTAATTAACTTCCTAATTATGGAGAGAAAACTCTTTGTTAATAATGACTAAAAAACAATATTTCGCTATACTACCTAACCTAACTTACTAGCTATAATTAAAACAAAGGATAAACCAAACAAAAAATTAGTTTAGCTATCGTCAGTAAGGCCGGAACGATCCCCATCCTGACGACGGATTATTCCTTGAATAACTTGATGACGATCCAGGTTTCCTACTATCATATCTCGGATCGTGTGGATCCTTATTTAAGTTTCTATTTCCAGGAGGAGGACCAGACTGAAGTGGCACAGAAATCAAATTAGATCTACCCGAAGAATAGTGAACAGGGATAATATTCTGTCGATGTGATGAAGGTGTGGATGAAGCACTACTTTGAACTGGGGATTGCACATCGTTAATACTACTATTCAAAATGGAGGATGAAGATGAAGAGTTGCTTCCCATTGGAATATTACTGCCAGTACCGGATGAAGGTCTTGGTTTATGTCTGTGATTGAAATGCGCTTCCAAGTCCCTTTTGCTGAGGTACGTGCGACGGCAACCTTCATAGCCATATTGGATACCACCATGAAGACACATGAAAACGCTGCCTAGTGGAGCCTTCTCAATACGACTTACACGGTCTTCACAGCATGAACATCGGTCACCTTGTTTCACAGCGCAGGCATGGCAAAATACATGTTTGCAGGGGATGAGGCGACCGTATAAACGAATAGGAAGTTTACAACAAATGCACATGTGGATATTTGGACTAGCCACTTTTTCGCCCATGGGAGCGTACTGATGATCCCAGGTTAACTCTAGCATGGGTTGTGGGGGTCCTTTGGATATTGTGGAAAATGTGGGTGGCACCAGTTGCGAGATGTCGTCATCAATGTTGAACTCTACGCTGCTTTCCTTGGTTAATGGTTCTATGGTGGGAGGCTCTTCGACAGTTTCTTCTACAGTGCTTGTTTCCTCTGCTTAAATTCGAAATATAGATTTTATTATAGCAAATTGAAATTCAAATCTTATAAAACCAAAAATTAAAGAATAATGATATGCATACCTTCTTCAACAGTATCTACTGGCTTTTCCTCAACATCACTGGTGGTTTCCATTTGTTCATGTTCCTCATCACTGTCAATAACCTACAAAATGCAATCAGCCATAAATTCAAGATTAAAATCAACACTAGTTTTGGAGTATATTAGTCAAACATTAACATAAAAATGATAGCTAGACAAGTGTAAGTACCATTTTCTTTGTCCGTGGACGACCCCGTCCCCTGCCGGTACCTCCTTTCGCTGCTCCTCTCCCCCGACCACGTCCTCTTGGCCGGCCTGAAAAAATGATACAGATATTAATATTTTTCGAAAGATTTCTGTCGCATACACATCACAACAGTAATATATTATAGAAAATCAAATTATCGTCAAGTTTTACTATTACTTACCCATTATTTAACTGGGATGCTATTTGTTGAATTTGACGTCGATTTAAGCAAACAAATATATTCAAATTTCGAAGTAACTGGAGAACTACGAGTATTACAACTAAAGTGGAAATCCTATATTTTAATTTGTAATCCACAATTTACTAACTCCATGCCAGTCGCTCTCCCCATTAATTATCGTACGCTCTCTGACCTCAAAGCCATCTATATCAGAGGAAAATCCACACATCTAGTTGCAAAACTATTGTAGCGTCAAACCTTGCAATTTTCTAAAATAATCACCAATTCCTTAATTTTAAAAACAATTCACGTGAAAAATCATGTTTACTGTCAGTCGGCTTTTTTATTTAGTTTGAATTCCCTCAATCCACAGTTGAACAAGCAGCAGTTTGGGATATTTTTACAAACACAACAACATATCCCAAAAAATATTGAATTTTAGTGGGTGCATATCTTTTTCCATGTCATGTAACTACATGGACGTATATTATGCTCGTGCATTTTCAAGCATTCTTTCATTGTAGTCTCCTCAATTCCACATCTTCTCAATATACAAAAATACAAATTACATTGTACCGTGCGTAGTACCTCTCATGTTTTAGTTAACCCTTTCTCTACATGTTTAAAAAGAAATGTGATGATGATGATCATCATCATCCTCATCTTCATCATAACATATCTTGCCATACATTTGTAAAAATGCACAATCTGTATACTTATTTCATTCCCTTAAAACATGTTAAAGAAGCAAGTGGTATACCCACAGTTATAACAGCAAAACCCTGTGTACTTGTGCATAAATATTTTTTCGTTGTCTCAAGTAGCCCCAAATTTTTACCTATTCAGTTCACTATTAACCCTTTTATCATATTATCATCCAAGCCTTTTTGCCCTGGTGCTCACACGATCATAAATCGTTACCTTCACTTTTCCTCTATACCCTAACATTATTCTGTAGGTGTATCAAACAAAATCAGTCATCTATTATCGAAAAAAGGTAGGATAATCTCCAACACTTTATTATCAAGTGTGGAGGAGTGGTGGTATTTGGTGGAGGTTATAGATTTGTGTGCCATAGCCTGTCAATATCAATCCAAAAACTAATCCCATGCCATATCATGTCATGTCATAAGGAAGCTAAAACAGCTATACTATCAATATCAACTTATACTCCATTTTTTTGCTCCCATTTATTTTTGGGCGAAAAAAATAATAGAGAGCTATAGACCAAAAAAGTAGATAATTTTTTCTACGATAACAACATAAAATATTATGTTCTTCTCTCCTTTTTCAACAAAGTCAAACAAACAAAAAACCAACAATTTTGCATAGAACTCTGACTCTGCCCTGCTTCTACTTTACTGTTAAAGCTGTTAGTAAAGTAGTACGGTACATTTATTATTATAGCCATGAGGAAAATGGCAAGAACCTCTTTTTTACTTTCCATGTCCTCCGGACAAAAAAAATCCTTTACATATGAAAATTTTGTTGGCAGAAAAAAACGGGAGTACGGTGAACGGTGGTGGTGGTGTGAATGATTGGTTGTATGCATGGCATGTAATGTAAGTATTAACTCCATTTGTACCTTTTACACGTACAAAGTATATATCAACAAGAAATACTACGGCACGACGGCACATATTAAAACCGATACGTCCTTTACACTTATTTTAGAGGACACGACAGAACACAAAGTAACAGAACACCAACGACCACCGCCACCGTACAATACTAACCAGTTATAGGCGCATTCCAATATAGTAACGGAGACGAAAGGACTACATGCTCATATTGCTCATGATGACTATGTACACAATGTTGAATTGAATGTATGATGAAAAAAATAAGGAAAAAATGAATGCCTAAATGGTGAATAATGGTTTTGTGTGTATCTTTCTTTTTTTTGCCTTTTATGCATATGTATGGATTTCTCTGTGTGATATGCGATATTCCTTGTGTTGAAAATGAAAGAAAAAAAAGATATGTTGAAAAAATGTTCACAATTCAAATGTTTCCTTCATCTCTCTCTCAGTGCTCATAATAATATAGGTAGGTACATAAAACTCAAAGCAGCAAAAGGAGTAGTACACCAAATATCAATACATTTTATTATGGAAAGGGAAAAAAATCATCAGTGTTCACTGAGTCCTTTCTTCTTTCTTCCTTATATGTACTTTTGAAATGAAAAAAAGAATATTTCTTTTTTGTATTTTATGAGTGCTCTTTTGCATGGGGTTATGGTGGCGGTGGCAGTGGTGGTACTTTTGGGTCTCTTTTGAAATACTCTCTTTGCGCTTTATTGTGTTGATGTTGCTGGCTGATATACAAGAATGGATGATTATTACATTACGATACGTTACCAGTTATGAATATATCTATAAAAATATGATGATATGAAGAATGAGTTCAATTGTTGTACAAAAAAATATGGCCATAAGGCACAAAATATAATGTACCGTAAACTATTTAAAAGGCTACAAGGCAAAAAAGAAAGAAATAATTTTTTTTAGGAACCACCTTTTTCTTCGCTGTTTGGTGGCCACTTGGTTGGTATAATAGGCAAAAATAATAAAAATTGGTTTAAAATATTTTTTTCTAGAGAAGATGATGATGATTATGATATGCATATAGGTATTTTTTAGTGTGTCTTGTTGAAAATATGTGTGTACACTTCTTTTACTCGTGTAGTAGTGGTGGTGGTGATGGTGAGATGTTTCAGAAGAAGAAGGCATGCTAGATGCTAAATGGCTAAAAGTGTAATAAAAATTGATGTTGAAAGGAGTATAAAAAAGAAGAAGAAGAGTTATAAAAAATATGAACATAAAAAAGTAATATATTAACATGAAGAAGAATAATGAATTCCAATAAAATATTGGCTTGTCTGTGTGTGTGTGTGTGACTTGACTTGTATGTTTTGAGAGTGTATTGAAAAAAATTGAAGTTTGTGCTGATGCTGAACTGAGTGAAAAGAGTGTTGAGAAAGAAAGGGTGAAAAAAAGAGTTGTAAAAAAATGTGCGGTGGTGGTTGGCAATGATGATTTTAATTGCCAAATGCACAAGGCAGCAGGAATGACGATGATGAGGATGATGATGAAGTGAAGATGCAATGTTGAATGTAGTAAAATAGTGTGACTTAACTAATAAGTAAATCAGATCATCACCGTCAGCACAAGCGACAGCAGCAGCGTCAAATACTTTTTCCATTTTGCTGCAATTTTTATAGCCTTGTCTGCGGTTTTGAAGTGGAAATGAAAAAAGTGAAGAGTTGCAATGCAATGTAATTTCATAGTAGACTTGTGTCGTGTGCAAATAAAAGGAAAAGACGTGAGAAGCTTTTGATGAAGAAGATGTCCTCATCGTCATAATAATCTTTATTGTTTTGTCACTTGACCAGAGTTGATGTTTTTTACTGTTCCCATTTGATAGTGCAAGGAAATCAATAGGACAAGACTGGTTTTCTTGTTGTCAATTAAGACATGATGATGATGATTGTGACGGTATGACATTTTATTGGGGCTGCTCTCTCGTGTAATGAAGTGAAGTAAAAAGTAGACAAGTATAGAAATTGCACCATTAAAAAAGTGTCAATTCAGGTGGTGGTTTTCTTGGTTGTGCTTGTGGTGGCTTATGATGATGATTAAAGGGTTAAAAATGTAAAAATGCAAGAAAATTATAATGAATAAAATTTTTGGTTTTAAGTTCAGTTCAGTGTTCAAATCAACAGAGTAAAGTGCAAAGTGTGTAGAAAGAAGTTAAGCAATCAGCAATGCAATGCAAAGGCGAGTTTTTTTTTGCATAGGCATTTTTGAGTGAAGAATTACAACTTGTTGGAATTTTATGGCTTTTTATACTACTTCGGTGGTAAAATGGTGAGGTAATCAAAAAAGAAAGCAAAAAAACTGAGCTTGGCAATAAAAATCATTAAAACTGGATTGGGAAGAAAATAACTTTATTGTTAGTTGTCTGACAGACTTATCAAAAAATAATTTCAACCTTATCATATCATCATAATCTCTGCTCTCTGACTGATGGGCTACAATACACAAGCCACACTCGATTACTTAGAAAAATTAAGTATTTTTGAATGACGCGTCATATAAAAATCAAGTTAACAATCACAAGTGGGAAAGGTGATTAACTCAAGAGAGAGGACGGGCTTTACTAAAACAATAAAATTTTATTTTTATATTTTTGACGGTCATGGTTGTCTCATTCTCGTCGTCAATAGTCGATGAGTATGCCTTATATCAGGTAGGCGGATTTACATAAATATAAAAATTTAATGAGAAAATATTTCAAGAATTTTGTTTTCTAAACAAAGTATGTGATTTGGGGTTGGATGATGAAATGAAGACATTTTGAAATTGTCATTTGTTTGAATCAGGTGCAATGAATAAACCCCGTCCCTCAGCTCTTCCACTGAAAAAGGCTGTCCGTGTGTCTCCGCCAACTGCACCTGGGGGCTTCTTTTCATTCTCTTCTTTCCGAGTTAAGAAAGGTCAAAGTAACAAAGGTGACGCTTCCTCCTCTTCGTCTGAATCTTGTCAAAACAATAGACGCCGCACTTATTCTGGTGGAGACTGTGAACAATCGTCTTCTTCAGCCAATTTCTTCTCTGCTGCTGTTCCCGATACTGTTTTCTCTTCTTCTTCGTCGTCCTCCTGGGCAGCGGCTGTGGTGTCACCTTTGGCTACTCAAAAATTCTTTGCTGGAAATAATTCGTCTTCTTCTTCTTCAGGAAATGGCTGTAGACTTTCTACTTTTCAAAAATTCAGCAACGCGGAATCAGCACCTTCTACTCCTTGTACTGGACAGGACTATCGCTTTGTAAAAGGTACATTTGCAGTTATCATAATTAAAGCTAAGCATCAAATCCCAGAAAAATAATTTTTCTAATTATTTTCCAGATTCTGCAATTTTTCCTCATCCTCCTCCTCTTTCTCATCGACAAACTTTTATCTCTGAAAATTACAATAACAGTCACGGTGTACCTTTTCCTTTGGAAAACGAACGTGGTTTTGGTGGGTCCGTGGGTGGCGTTGGGACTCCGTCTGAAATGCATAAGGTGAGTAGAGTACATTGCACTCCATTTTATTTACGTCTTACGGAAGTTAAGTTCATTGTACAATTTAAGGAAACATGGATAATTAATTAATTTTTCCTTGATTCTCTTTCCCTGTCTAGGGGTATTACGATCACAAGAATGGTCCCAATCATTCATCACTAAATGACGCAAGTGACTTACATGGAAAACCCCCGTCTGGTGTGATACGTCATCATCCACTTCGTAGTAATTCTGAACCACACGGTCAGCAACATTATTATGGTGGTCCTCCTGGAGGTTCAGATCTAGGTCCTCCTCCACCACCAGCACCTTCTCAAAATCATCACCAACATCATCATGGCTTATCATCTTCAACAAACGTTTATGCCTCTCATCAGTCTCATCACATTGTTTTGGAAGATCAGGGCATTGACATGAGTCAGAGCCCTGGTCATGAAAGTCCCAGTTCCACTGTTTCCTCCAACACAATCTCTGTCAGTGGAGGATCTGGAGTAAGTTCCTCCGTGGGTAGTAGTGGAGGTAGCGCTGGTAGTGGGAGTACAGGATGTAGACACAGTGCAGCCAGTTTTGATTCTGGTCGAGCATCCTCCTCACTTTATCAGCAGGGCGTTCGCTACTCTGGCCTAAGTTCGGAATCTTCGTCCACCGGAAGCTGTCGTCATTCTTACCACAGCTCATCTTCCAGTTTGGGATCTATTCCACCCGAGGAAATTTGTAATTTTGATGTCTCCTCAATGATCGCCCAAGGACTTCCCGATACGGAAATTTTGAATGCGTGGCTGACCGGCGTGCATTTTGAATGCTACTACCAAAATTTCATACAGGCTGGATATGACATGCAAACTATTGTGAAAATGACGCCAGAGGATTTAAATGCTATTGGTATAACAAAACCCAATCATCGAAAAAGGTTGAAATCTGAAATTTCACAGCTTATCATTCCAGACGGCCTTCCCGACTATATTCCAAGTACAATTGAAGAATGGTTACGAGCTCTCCGCATGGAGGAATACATGGAAAAACTGAAAGCTCAAGGGTACACCAATGTACGTCAAGTAACCAATATAACGTGGGAAGACTTAGAGGATATTGGAATCCTGAAACTTGGTCACCAGAAAAAATTCTTACTGGCAATTAAAAGAATTGAGGATATTTTATCTGGAAAACGAATACACACGACGAGTGGGCCTCAAAATTCATATCATCCTTCAATGGACGTTTATGCTGTACCCCAACGGCAAAATTCCCAGCCTCTTCCCCAAATGCCTTATCACAACCAGGGTTCTACTTCACATTCACAACCTCTGCATGGTCAAGGTCCTGCGTCGAGAGCATACATGAATTCCTTTCACCAGCAGCAAAATAAGGGATTTACCACCCAGCAGTCAGTGCCTCCATTTAGCACGTGGCGTCAGCATTCACTGGGCAGTAATAGTGAAGGTCACTACGCATCCTATAATAATCCACATGGTGAAAGTTTATATGGTTCTGGAGGTGGTGGTGGTGCCCCTACAACGAATAATATTAGTAATGATAAACCATCACCTCACCTTCAACTCCTCACCCATCAACCTCAAATTCATCCAGAGAAACCTCCTCCACCAGCACCTGCCACAAACGGCCTCTCCCAACAACCTGAATATCACCCAGAAGTGATAGCCATTCATGTAAAAGGTGATCGTCGCCCTTCAGCAATTGCTGAGCATTGTGGAGAGCCTATTTATGGAACATCCTCATTCCAAGCTCCACCTCCTGGATCCACCGCTCCTGGATCCTCCACAAATGCCTTGAGAAATAATGGGAGTAGTCAACCCGGTGGCGGTGGGAAATGGATGGACGATGGGGAAACCACGCCTACAAACGAAGCTGATTCCAGAGGAGGTCCCGGTGGTTATCCAATGATGGAACCGCCATCCTCCTCCTCCTCCAGTTCTTCGTTTGGAACGTTACCACGTCTCATGAAAAACAAACCACTTGGAAAGACTGCTGTTGAAGGAGGTGCAGGACCTGGACCTGGAGGTGTATACCCTCACGATCCCAACTCCACAACCAGTTTAGAAATCACTTACCAAGATCAACTTCAATGGCAACAACAACAACAGCAGCAACTCCACCAGTCAACAATTGACGGCTACAAGAGCCTACCGAAAAACATGGGACGCTTTCAAAATAGTACTTTTAGGAATAACCCTAACGCTGCACTTATAGCAGGAGGAGGAGGACCGGGTGGTCGTCAACCCCCGCCTCCTCCAAGAAGAAGCTCTTCAACCACTCAGGACACTACCACATTCAGTACCTTTCACCCGGCTTCGGCCACCATGAAACGGCAGTCATCATGGTCAAATTGTTCCAATAGTGGGGAAACCAACACCGATTTACCTGCACCTCCGCCACCCGAAGATCTCGCCTTATTGAGTAGATCCTCTGGTGGGGGTGCTGCTGTTATTGGTTCAGATGCCTCTTTAGTTCCTAACCCCGCTGCTGCTTCTCATAATCAGCATCATCATCATCAACTTAACAATAGTAATAGTAAACTGAGCACATCGAGTTCAACTAGTCTAACTGCTTCCTCTTCTACAAGTAGTTGTAACAACACCACTGCCTCATCATCGACGACCAACCTCGGCACTGATTACCAGCATCATAATCACCATAACCAATATCACCCCTCGTCTTACCCAAATAACTCGAGTACAAATGCTGTTGCATCATCATCTTCTACTTCTTCATTTAACAACTGTAGTAGTAATGCTAGTAATAATAGAAGCATTAATCATCCATCCACCACTACTAACACAACGAGTCGCTTACGGGATCCTTCTCCGGGGGCGGAGACGGATATGAGTGTAACTTTTGCTACTGTGGGGGTGAGGAGGAATGGCTCTGATGCCAGTTTCAAGGTATGCATGGAATATATTTTATATTGGAATTTTAAATGAAGTTAATTTACTAAAAAAATATAATTGTTTCTTCACTTTACAGTCAAGTTCAAGTACTGAGTCAGAGTCAATTCCATTCGCAAATGATAACGCTGGTACGATAAAGCAACAAAAGCCGGGAAGTAGATCGGCTGCTGGAGCTGGCCCGGCATTAGAAGGTATTTATGGTACTACTGGAGCTTCAGCGAATACTTCAGGTAGGTCTTTTAAAAAATCCTAATTAAATTTTGTAATTGGAATTTGTATTAATGATTCATTTTTACTTTGTTTGCAGGTGAGCATATAGAGGCTGGAGACGTTCTAAGTGACATTGGCAATATGCTAGCAGATCTCACAGACGAACTGGATGCCATACTACAACAAGAAATGGACTCTCTCAATAGTAAACGCTAAATTGTAAAAATCATCTATTAAAAAAAACTGATGATTTAATTTTTTGGACAACTACTGGCCTGGCGAAAAATATGCCCCTTTGTATCGGCATATTGGAATTTGGAAACTAGGCCGATACAAAAGTCTTTAGACAATTTAAGCTAACTCTAAAATTCTCTAAAAATGTATACAAGAACCGGTAGTTAAAAACTTTAGATTTAAAATTATAAGTGAAACTAATTTGAAAACACTAAAATACGTTAAAAGCATAAAAAAATATCACAACACGAAGAAACATCACACATAAAAATACACGAATGAACCATAATACAGAGAAATCGTTTTTACTGACAAAATACATACCAATAACCTTAAAGAAAAAAATATTTACTTACCTTTCATTGTGAACTAACAGTTACTTAAAATATAAAACTAACCGATGTTACTTAAGTCGATTAACTTGGTATAAATTATAAAAAATTATGATCTAGATGAGCATCTCAAACACACGCATACATTTAACCACACATACTTAATTGTATGTCACGTAAAAAAATTGCGCTATCGTTCGATGTAGAATTTTTAACAATGAAAATTGTGTAGTTGTTAAGTTAAGTACTAAAAAAAGCAGAATAGTTATAAAAATTAATACTGAGTAGAGTCGTAGTAGTATTATTACTTGTTATTAGATTTAAAAAATGATATAAAATAGTTGAAACTGGTAAATGAGCTGTGGTAAAAATTGTTTGAGACTTATTGTTTTGCCTGCACCGATGAAAATAAAACATCTCGTTGTGTAGAGGTCGTCATCATTAAAAATATTAGGTACATAAATAAGATAAAAATGTAATAATGGTATACTTGATAATATGATTATTATTATGAAATGTTTAATTTTTTACACGTACAACCAACAAAACAAAAAGGTTAAGAGTTACTATATTCATAGCTAATCTAATTATTCCACACACACATCAAAAAAACAAAATATAATTATCCGATTTCAGTAATTGCAACATTTTTCACTTAAATACAAAATTTTCACTGAATTGATTAAGATGACATAAAAAATTGGAATAAGCGTTTGAAATGTTTTTTGAATGGTAGAATTTTATGGTGACACTGTTTAGCAATCTCCAAAATGGGAGAAATATATACGTAACGTAAATATAACGAAGAAAATCATAAATAACCTCACTAAACCCACTATAAAATTATTGTAAAAGTAAATGATAATACAATACTTACATCATTAGATAGGTAGGTAGATAGAGATGATGACTTTAAAAAATAGTGTAATAATATGTAAAAAATTGATACATATTAACATCACAAAAAATCAGTACACACATTTTGTTAAACAAGTTTCAATATTATTGGAAGAAAAAATTTATCATGATCACGCAACATTCTTATTACGATAGACTGTGTAAAAACAATTTACATAACAAAACAATTATTACAAAAAACTAAACTAATAGTGAGTGACGGTGACAAACCTGTTAACGGTTATTTGAAAAAAATAAAGCTAATAAATGCTGATAAAAAACTTTATTTCGTTTCATTGAGGAGGAACTTATTGTCTGAGTTTACAATAGTTAATCAATCATTAGCACCGTATTAGCACGTTATGACGAAGGTGGCGGCGGTGGTGATATGTAGTCTTGTCCAGGAGGTATGTTGACAACGTTGATTGAATTTGAAGCAAGCTGCATTCTAGACATGTCAAATGGTTGACCTTTGAATGGTGATCCTTCTGCATCCCACGCCATTTTCATGACATTCTCAAGTTTCTATTTAAAAAACAGAAAAAAATATTAAAGATGTTATATGACATTATACGAAAAAATCTGTTTGACAATTGATCGACAGTATTGCATATTTACCGATTCTTCACTTGTGGGAAGCCCCTTCAATTTCTGTTCCTGATTCCACATCATCTCTTGTATTTTGGCTTGCTCGTCTTCCTCCAATTCTTCCATTGGCCTTACAGCATCAATTTTGTTACGATCCAGAGTTTCTTCCCCTTCAAAAAGATGATCCCACCACATTTCCTTAACTTTTTGCAAACTTAAGAATACTGATTCTCCCGGATGTAGACTCCAATAAGATTCATCTTTTATGATGGGATGAGGTAAATGCCAATCAGTTACCACTTCGTCACCCACCCCAGTCCCAGTAGACACCCGTATTTTATCCTTTTGAATGTCTACCTTAACATTCTTCTTGTTTTTAATATTATTATCCACTTTAATATAAACATCTAGTTCTTTAATTGATTGAGACCAAGAATATTTGTCTGTCTTCCTGCCATTGTAAGTGTCTGCTAAGGGGACTGCTCTGGGTGGTTTGGCTGGTGCCACTCTCACTGGTTCCTTCTGCATACTTGAATCAATCTTCTTGATAGATCCACCTGGCGTTGATGTAGAAGATTTGATGGGGGTTTCCAGCTTTGTTTGGATAGGTAAGGGTGAAGATGCCACATCATATTCATCCTGTACTACTGGAATTTGTGACTCATCGAACGTTGGTAATGAGGATAGTGGCGGCACATTATTAGTCTTTTGATTGGTTTTATACTCTGCCCATTTCTTAAACTTTGAAATGACCAGCTTAGCAGCAAGACCTGGAGGGAATCCAACACGTCCTCCTTCAGGGGGTGAAATTACGAAAAAATCAGTTCTGAAAACAAAACAAAAAGAAACACAACCCATTATATTAAATTTAATTTGACTATAAATTCCATCACCTCACAAACTATTCCAACTTAATTACCTTCGAGCAAGAAAACTGAAAAACTGATCTATAAAAATGTCAACATTTCCAGTGTTATTCAGCACTGCTTCAAATGCTCGGTCATTCTCGTGATCCACCATCTTTCACTATTTCACTTTCACAATTTAGTTTGAAAATTAGATTTCTCCAAAGTTTAACTTTTAATTAAGTCAATACCTTAAAGTTATCAAACAAGTACATACATTCAAAAAGTTTAAAAATGCGTTCTTGATTTACTTTTTTGGAGACTGAGAATGAATCTTTTGTTGCGTTGCGTTGTGTGGTTGTGTGGTTGTGTGGCTTGGCCTGACACGAAACGAAGCAAGATGCAAAAAAGCAGGAGCAGATACCCTGTTGTATCTGCTCTTGGTTTACTGCTAGTATCTCATATCTCATCTCTGTCTACCTGCTTTGAAATGCATGAAAGCGCCAGTCAACAGAAACCAGATGGTTGGTTCATGCATTGCGCGAGGCTGTACAGATGACGGATGTTTTTGTGTTCCTTTTATCGTGTTTTGTGATCCTGATCATATCAGAGTTTGGAGCGCTCTGCTCTTTGTGATTTTTTAAAAACTTTAACTGTTCTTAAAATACTGGTAACTACTTGTTGAAGGACTTAATTAACGTAGTAAACATGGTGGACTCTAATTCAGAAAGTAATGAAATTGTGGACCTAGTCCATTCATTGGTTTTACAAAGCAGGTAAATTGAACAAAGAACTTTAACTGGTTTACATACATATAATATTTGTCTAGACAAGATACACATTGAAATTCTATTTATATTATTTAATAGACCCCAATCTTCATCGACCTCGATTGGCTTTGATGACCCCTTGACCTCCACGTCGGCTCCCTCTAAAATCAAAATCAAATCGGTACCCAACTCACCCTGCAACAATGTTTCCCGTACTCAGTCTCTACCTGTTCGGAAGAAGGTGCAAATTAAGTCAGCCCCACTGAAACCTCCTGATATTGGAAGCTCGTCGTTATTTCCTTCAGTTGAGGAGAGTGCCTCTTTATATTCCCCAGTCCCCAAAAGAATACCTTTAAAGAATAGCAGTAGTAATAGTAGTAATGCTAGTAACAGTTTTGGAAACAATAGTAGCAGCAGTGAAAACGTTTTCTCTTTAGCGAGGGATCAAAAAATTAAAACATTAGAGGCCAAACTAACGGAACCACTTTTACGACGACAACAGTCTGAAGAAATTAGTACAGCTTCGCCGTTAAGCCATAATAGAAGAGCATCTTTTAATATAAGCGAACTTCCCACAACTCCTTCAAGAAAAACTCCGCGTTCCGCCAAACTGTTTTCTGAGCTGAGCTCCGAGCGACGACAGCATTTAGATGAATTAGCAGAAAATTACGCAAAGTCTATTGACTCTAATCAATGTAGAAATATTTTAGACGAGTTGGAATTTCTTTTCCAGCTTTTTAACACTTCGATGATGACCACAAGTTCTAGTTTTAATAGCATTGTAAAAATTAGTAATGGTTCTACTACCTCAGCATCTTCAGCACCTCTTCTTTGTAATGCGGCTGAGCAGGCTTACTTTGTAATTAAAGTAGTGATAAGTCAGTTAGATAAGCTGTTTGTGTCAATACCTCCTTATTTACTCCAGCTAATTATTGATAATTATCCCCATAAAATTCCCAAACCAGTTAGGAAACATATCGAGGACTGGATTGCGAAAGAAAAGGAAAATATTTTAAAACGGGCGTCAACTGCGATTTCCAATGTGAATGAAAATATTCCAGTAGATTTAGTGAAAACGGTGACTTTTCAAAGTGAGAAAGATGGAAGGGCTAATTTTCTTCATCAAACAGACTTTCACGCGTTTTGCAAGCAGCGTGATTTATTTTATTCGATTAGAGAAAGTTGGGCTACTTCAGGGAATACTGGTGGTCCCTCCAGTGGGATAATTATGGATAGAAATAAAGCAAGAATGAGCTTTCCACCTCCTGCACCAACAGCAGGTACTTCCAGCTCTGGAGGAGGGTCCTCGTCATTCAATTCAGCTAGATTTGTGGATTCAGTGCCCTTTAAAGTTCAGTCCCTTTTCCAAATGAATAAAAACCCAACAAATTTATTTCACATGGCGAGCCTTTTCGTTTCCCACTATTTGCTGGAAGTTAGAGCACAAGAAGTTGGTGGAATGCCGAAGGATGATACGATGAAAGAATTTTTCCAAAGTAATCCTACCAAATTGCAGCAACTCAATAGTCGGTTTTCAATGAATGATGTGGCGGAAACATTGGAAGAAAATGGAAGCAATTTGGCATTTCAAAAGCAGTTTTTATTGGCTAGCTCCCCCAAATTTGTACAGCATGTGGTGGATAGGCTAGTAATGGAAATAACTAAGGTGCATATATTGATATTTTACACAAGTCTTTATCCAACAACCCAAACGAAGAAAATTCCTAAATGCTATTTGATTGTGAAAATTTATCTCAGGTGGAAGCACAAATGGAGTCGGTCGACCTGACCACAAGCCCTACCCAAATCTGCCGTACAGTCAAGGACTCCGTTCATCTCGCCAGATTACTTGGCTTTGCTCACTTCCTCCCCTACCTTCCTGACGAAACGAAACAGCACAATAGCAACAACATTCCAATAAATAGCATTGAAAAAGAATCAGTTCTTCAAGAGCAAGTACAACTGAGAAGCTATCATTTGCCACCAATGGACCTCAAAAATCTTTTGGAGAAAGCCCGTCAATCTGGTAGACTTACTACTACATGTCCATGGATAATTGAGTACCTGTTGCAATGTGATCCTGTCACTTTACTTCTTCCATCTTATCAACTCATTCTTAAAATACTACTTTGCTTGTATAAAAATGTATTTGTGATGACCAATACTGGAGAAATGGAGTCCAGTCTAGCCTTGTCGAATAGAAACTTTTTACGTTTTCATTTGGGCACACTGTTTTCATACAGAAATTTTCCGGATACGGTATTCGCTTTGCTGAAAAGTCAGGAACTGGTTGGTAGCGTAGAGTGGATTAATAATAGTGCTAATGGTGCAGTCGTTGGACAAGAGGGTTTAGTGGATTTGCAGGAAGAGGTTGCTCGTTCTCTGGTGGATTTTTTCTTTGAGGAAACATTTAGCCGATTTAAGAGAATTTTAAGTTGGGGAAAGTTAGAGGTTTCCCATCCTGCAATCACTGGTAAATTATATAAATCAAAGTTTTAACGAGAAAATTTCTCTTTGTTAACAATTTTGTGTGAACATTTTGTTTGTCCCATTTTACAGGTGAATTCCGTCACATTAGGCCCATCCCGGCATCATCTTCTTCATCCTCCGATTCTAATAGGTCCACAGTGACAACGTTATCAAAAGAGAAAATTCTCCAGTCTCAACTGGAAGCCACATTCTTCGAACTTTATCCACCACCTGTCAAGCGCAGTGTAGATTTTATTGCTGAACGAATGGCTGCCAACTTTGTGAACATTGCCAAAGTACAGTTATTTCCAAATTTTAGGACAGTTTTGCAAAATCAAGGGATTTTTGGTGTCAGAGCTGCAGAGAAGTGTAGAATGAGGATTGGAGAAGAAATGAACAAGTACCTGAATGAAAGGTGTCACGTTACAGTGAAATTGTTTTTGGAACCAAATGTGACCTCAGGAGTTTTGGCTCTTTGCCAAAAGATTGCTGCGAGAAAAGCTCGGGAAACTGGGACCGAATGGATAAAAAATTACATCAGCGCAGGTACACATTTTTACATTTTCTACTTATGTGTCTCATGTTACCCCAAAATACTTAACATGAAATTTTCTTTCAGCAATGTTTCCTGACGTTGGCGTTGCGGCTGAGGGAGAAAGTAAAACTGGCACGCAGTCATCTGCCTCCACACCTGTAAAACCTCCCGTAGCTGAAGATCCCCCTTTTGAAATTCTTATCCTAGTCCATCGCACTCTTCGTAAACTCAACTCTCTTGAAAAAATCGACCCCCAACTTGTTGACAAAGTTTTGGCATGCCAGTCCCTTTCCAAAGCCCCATGGACATTTATTCCTTTAATAGACTGGGGTCTTTCTCTGATCACATTCCAGCCTCAGGTTCTCAATCCAGTGCGCACTAAACAACTTGTTGCACACTGGAAAAATCTTTGGAACCCTACAGCTTCCAAGAAAGTTTTAAACCCGAGAAATCTTTTACTCATCGCAAAATCCAAAAATTCTCGCGACAGTTGGATCAAGTTGGGTAGCATCACTCAACATCTTATTGTAGAAGGACTTATGAAAGCAGAAGACTTGGAACAGCAATGCATGCAGTTGTTAAGTGAGGAGTGGCCTGAACAGGTGCACAAAAGAATATCCGAGTTTTTGACCATTGTTTTGGAAGCATTTCACGAAAGATCGGAGTATCACGCAAGTGAAAGTGCGCAAATACTAGACTGGGTAGCTTGGATATGCTCTGGTCAGCCGGATCAAGACTGAAATTATTCGACTAAAAATACGATTTGCTAGACGAATAGTTTAAAAATTATCGTGACCATTTTAAGCGATTTAACGGGTTAAAAAGATATTATTATTTGTAGTTGAGTTAGTTAAGAATAAGTTTTCACGCTGAGCTTTTTTCGTTGAACTTACGTTTAGTTAGGTTTTTAGTATTAGTCTAACCTTTATAGATTTTAGATATAATTTCAATTTTAATGAATTGCATAATAAAAGAGCATTTAACTAATCTAACGCAACACGTGCCTTTGTTTTAGTTGTTCCTTTTTCATAAGGATATTTTTATTTTTTCTTCGGCTTCATCATTTTTACGGAAGGTTATTAATTTATTATCATATATAAATTATTAAGTTTTACGCTGAAGTTGTGTTTTGTATACGGTTACTCATTTTTAATTGAATATTTTTTTCTCAAACGTATAAATCTACTCATTCTGCATCGTTTCTATTGACTTGCATAATGTATAATTAATAATGAATCATAAAATCGTATAGACGCGCCTATTCATTTCCGCGATTAGGTGAACTGAACTGGGTTTTGAACTGAACATTTTTATTTTCCGAGCATTATATTTCTAACCATGTTGCCTCATGCCCCTTTCCTTCTCAGTCAACTTTCCAATAAGTTACCTAAATTCATTACTGATTTGTGAAATAACGTTCCAGCAAAAATTGGCATCCTGTCGTTGTTGTAAACATAATAACAGTAAATAGAATTTAACATTCAATATAACACACTTATCAATCATATTGATTACACATAACAATAGATTAATACACGATATTACGTACGACGAAGATAACGGTTAATCTTGTTTTTTCTCAACAAATACACATTTACAGGTAAATAATGATAATAAAAATTGATTAAATATAAAAATTTGTTTTTCTCTCAATAAACTGTAGAAGAACCTATATTTGAAAGCCTATATTTTCATTTCATTCAACACACTTGACTTAAAATACATGACTGAATGCAAAGAATATTTATATCATATATATTTCATTTTTTAAAGGATAAATATATTAACATCATCATAAATTAAGTAAGGTATACTATTTTATAAATTTAATACAGCAATCATCAAAATATACTAGCATGCTGATATACACAAAAAAACGAAGAAGACAACTTACATAACATATTAATACAATCTTGCTATTAGTTAAAACTGAAATTGTTTGCTTTGATAAAACTTTTCCTATAAAGTCATTCTGGATTGCTTCTGAAGTCGGAACTCGGAAGCAATTACGTATATTTGATTTTTAGCACGTTGAAGTGTTGTTCGCCCACATTTTATTACCAAGTTGCATTTGAGTTGGGGGCTGGGGTGCAGGTTGGCGTTTGATTGAATGAGCTGTGAAATATAAGTATACAGTATGCATTGTTTGATCAAAATTCGTACACAGAAATGCCATTTTACTAAAAAATAATTGAAAATGCTTACCATTTTTACTGGGATATGTTTTCACCATTCCTTTAAATACTCCAGGGGATGGAAGGTCTTCCAATGCGGGAAATAAATGGCCAAACCTCGATTCCAGATCCACTACTCCTATTTACAAAACAAAAAAATACTTTCAAGTAAATCAATTCAACATGCCCCGAATATCGCAAATTAATGTGAGCACAACATGAGCATTATAAGTACCAGTGTAAATTGATGGCGAAGATGATCCCGACCCAGAACTTGCCGATGTAATCGACGTTGCTGAATTGACACTTCTCATAGATGAATTTCTAGTTGGAGGAGGAGGGGGTGGTCCACCAGTGGGAACAGGTGGCAAGGGGCCCAACGATCCATTAACCCTCAACTGAGGTGGCGTTGGAGCAGGACTAACCCTATGACGGGGAGGTGGTGGTGCTGAGGATGGGGGTGGCGGAGGAGGTACACTTGGAGGAGCCTTATTTGGGGGTGGAGGAGGTCGTGCTGATGGCGGCCTTAAGGGTGACATTCTTACACGTGTTACTCCATTCTGTGAGGAATACAATGTTTTAAATAAAAAGTTAGATTCAGAAGGAATTTTTTGCAGGGATTTTTTTACGCAATCGTCAAATGTGAACTTACAGCGATCATTCTTGGCGGTGGGGGTGGTTGGCCAGCGGCAGTCATTGATGCAAACTCTCTACCAGCAGATCTTCCCATTGTTCTGTATTCAATACTGGCCGAGTTTGGCGTGCCAGGGGATGCCGTCCTTGGCATTCGCATACTTTGGGCTCTATTTACGCTACTTCCACCGGCGGATGGCGGGGTTGAAGGAATTGTTTGCTGGGGTTCACCACTCCCCGTGTCCACCACATCCCCAGCAGGGAGTGGAGGTGGTGGAGGAATGTACAGACTAGGCAACTTGGGAGGAGGATTGGGCTTCGAACTCTTGATACCTCCATTGATTCCTGGTGGTTTGGGAGCCACCGACGGTTTGCCGTAGTTGACTGGCTTGCGTTCCGTCACTTGTTCATGGGAAGACCCAGACTGTAAGTTATAAAATGGAATGATTTAATGGTACTTCTTGAAATAAGTTTCACGAGTTGATCTTTAATAAATCTTTGACTTACACTTGGCAAGGAAGGCTTCAAATTGGATGGAGGGGGAGGGGGCGGCGGCGGTTTATTTGATAACGACATGTGTATACTCGCTGGACTACTACTTCCACTTACGTTTAACGATTGAGTACCACTATTATTATAAGATGAGTTAATACTATACGATTCTTGTTGATGATGAATTTGATTGCTATTATTATTATGATGATGGTGCAAAAAACTTGTAGGTGAGTCTTGTTGTTTTTGCTGTTGCTGATGATGTTGATGACGTTCAGTCGTTCGATTTAAAGACGTGGATGAAGTTGAAAAACCTTTTCCTCTATTTCCTGAGCTTCCCACAGGTTTCAGTTTTGGCATACCACCAGCAAATAAATCGCCTAAACCAAGTGGTCCACCTGGAACTGGAGGTCTTGATGCTCCTCCCCCAAATCCACCACCGCCACTGCTACTTCCACCGCTACCAATTGAATTACCTCCACCTCCTGGAGACCTTCCATTATTTTTAGCTCCTAAAAAACCGAAAACAATTCCAAAATTACACACAAGTAATTTTTTAATACATTTCGCCTTTCACATGAGTAGTGACCAAAATCGTAATTATACCTCCAAATCCACTTTCACTACCAATACTGGATCTAGTAGACCTATTATCTAAATCACACTCATACCATTCAATTTCCTCTTCAGTATAATACCTAAAACTAATCAGTTTCACACTGCCCATCTTACTAAATTATCTTTTTTTGTACTTTTACACTGAACTGGATTTTTTGCATGTTTACTTTACTTTAACATTGAAATCTGTTAAAACAATAAACAAAATCGTTTGATTCCTCCATAATTCAATGGCGCTTGATATGCAATACATTTTACAGGTCTGTCTAGTCACTTGTCTACCAAGTCTACCTCCAAAAAAGTGTTCATGCACCTATCTCAATAGCTAGACTGTTCAGAACATTATTTCTGAACGCTTTTTGCGAATTATCAAATAAAACTTTTTTTTGCATAGCAAATAGCACTACTACTAGTTCCAAAGAGGTGAATTCCCCATCTCTCCTCAAGAAACTAGGCCATTAGTTGTCGTTTTTATGTATGTATTTTGCAGATGTTGCACACATGAGTACATTCATTTTTTTCATTCAAAGGATTAAACATCTTTAAAACGCTTTCTTGTTCTGTTCTGAAACATGCTAACCTTACAACTTACAACTGATGAGATTGAGATGATATTGCGAATTGCATGAGGAGTTTGGAGTGGATACGGCTTCTCGCATAGACTATATGCATGACATAATATAGACAAGTGGCCAAAATACTATAAAGCATCTTAGTTTTGTGTAGCCTTGAAAAAGGATATCGCATTTTGAAAAAGGCATTCATCAACACAGCACATGAGACTTGGATTATTTCCAACAAAGCTTGTACTTACGATTAAATAGTTTTCTTCAACGCTAATTTGAATCCATCATGCAAAAAAATTAATTGTCATTAATAGTTCATCATGATGGATGACGGATGACGAGCCCAAGTTACATTCTATCGTGGATTCTATCTACCTAATATGCAGTGGTGTAGCATATATCTTCTCTCATTAATTCAGTGGAAATGTCAACTAAAAAGTTTGGCGACTTTGCAATTTGTGTATTTTTGTTTTTTATTTGACTCACCTCCAGCGACAAGCGGCGAACTCCTATCATTGACGACAGGAGCCTTCTTTAATTTGGCCCCTTGACGGATTGACTGCAACAATAAATTCCTTCCGTTTGGATCCGAAGCTCCACCTCCACCCAATGGCGACTTTAACTCAAAAGCAGGAGGTGCCGGAGGAGGCGGCGGTCCTGGAGGTGGTGGAGGAATCGGCATTTTTTTGTTGTTTTATCACAGTAAGTAGATTGCACGCACAAATATAATAAAAAATTAAAATCACTTTCAGTTTTTCTCAAGATTAAACACCTCAGTTCCCTTTCTTTTTCCTTTTCCAGGCTATAAAATTCAAATTGGACTTGTTTGATAATTATATATCCAATTAATTAAGGCAGGATCATCAGGAAGGCAGGTGGGTGTTCACATTATATTCTGATTTATAAGGATTACAAATAGTTATTGTTGATGACCATAAATCTAAGCAGTGCTTGTTAGGATCATTGTTAAAAACGATGTGGGACAATGAAAAGTGTAAAATGTTCTGTTGATCATTTTTGCGTTTTGCACTATTTCCTTTCATTGTTACTACTGCAGAGAAACGGGCACTAAAATATTTGCAAGCCAGATTTATAGCTTATCATTAAGATGTTGATTATAATTTTAAACATTCTTCTAAAAAAAAACATTAACTAAAAATGTTACACAAAATATATAATTAACACATGCCTTTTTCTATTTTGATTGAATATATTTTTAGAGGTCACAAATATTAGGGCGCATTGACAAGCTTTAAGTAAACTCAAAAAATTATAAAAGAAACGTAAAAAAACTTTTCGTTCTTCTAAAAGACTATCTCATTCTTTCCGAAGCAGATATAAATATTAAATTAACTAGAGAACTAAAGTTAATTTAAGAGTTAATATTGCACGTTAACCACTAATAAACTTTTAATTTCACATATCTTTTTTACTATTTTCCAGTTTTTTGTTGTCGGTGAAAGCACTTAAATATTTAAGATAATACAAAACGCAGTGTCAATATACTTCACTGTTTAATATCAATTTTTTAATCATTCATTAAATCTTCCTTTTAAATCCTCATTTTCTCGCTACAGAAATTTATTGGCGAATCCAGTCACAAACAAAGGACATGTGCTGCAAAAGAAATTAAACAAAAAAACGTATTGATAAAAGCGACTATATTAAAAATATAATTTTTAAATATAATTATTTAGTTAAATATTTAACACACCACAATAATTAAATTAGTTCTTTAAGCTATAAAAACTTTTCTAAAAACACAGTCCAACGTAAAAATAAATGTCCACACAAATAAGCCATTAGTGAGAAATTTTTCCTACATAACACGTTATATGTATTTATTTAGTTAGTTATGACCTCCCAAACTGTCGACTGATTTAATGTGAATGACTCATGTTTTTTACCATAAATGTTTCCATTTAGGCAATGAATCCCAAATAAATTATTCACGGTCCATTCAGTCGTCACCAAATAAGAAAAACATTTTTCCTTATAAAGCTTCTTCTTGACAAGTGTTTGTGTGTGCAATATATTCCATGTAACCATAAATTGTGTAAAAAATGACTACTAAATAATAAAATAGTATTGTTTATGGAACATGGTCTGGTCACAATGTCATGAAGCACTCTGCGTAGAAACCTTGTCTTCTAGATTTTGGTCGGTGTCGTATGGCTTCCTTTCTTTTTCCTCCTTCTTAACTCAACAAAGACGTCAGACTTTATTTGCTTTCATCTAACGACTGCATCCGGAAAACAATATAAAAGCTGATTTTAATGCTGCAGTAGGTTGACTAAAATTCGTCGGATACCAAATAGCTAATTAGAAGAATTAACCGAGAAAGTGTTTCTCAGCAGCTCTAACTTCACAAAGAGCCGCTGGTGGTGACAAAAGCTCTAGTGGAGGAAGGAGGTCTCATAAAAAAAGTTATCTAATCAACTTATCTATTTAGAGCTCAGTCACTATCAGTGGTACTACCCACACGACGGCGAAGGAATAGATCCTTTTGTTTTATGACCTTTTATCTAATATTTAAACGAAAAACTCAGCGTTTTCCCGTAATTGTTATATTTTATATAATGATTCAAGAATATATTTTTATCAGCAATTTTTAAAAACTTTTATCTCATTTCCAATCTATTTTTAAGGCACGTATTTAGCTGAGCGCTGAACTGAACTGCTAAATCATATTTCATCTTCGTGTGGCATATTATGAAAAATAAGCTTATTGTCACTTTCGACTTTGCTCCAGTGTATTATGACTAATATTTATAAATATCCTAATATTAAGGTTTATTACTGGATATATGTTAATGTTAGCAAACTGGAACGCTGCGCTGGAAATGGAACTCATGAACTCATAATATCATGCCATGTGTCATATTTGTCAAGAAACGTCAACTGGTAAACATATGGAGCTTGTTCACGACTATTCACAAACTGCCAACTTGGCTTTGGTTCTCTCATTTCATTTTTTATTCCGTTTCCTGTAACAAACAAAGCTGTTATAGCGTACTCGGTACTCCAACATATCATCTTGAACCATCTTCACTTGTCATGTTCATTTCATATCTCACCGGAAGAACACAATATCTTGTGAATCATATTACCAATTTGCTTCAAGTGTTTTAGAAGACCTCCTCGGAAGTTTACACTATGCTGGGGAGGTAAAATGAATACGTGACAACGTGACAAGTAACAAGAATTTTCTTTTCACTTGTGTGACAAAAAACACTATTGTATTTCCAAGGAACATGAGATGAGACAGATTTTTTCAATGTAAAAAATCTCATAATCAGCAACATCCATTCAAGATGCATACACAGCAAAAAAAATTGTAAAAAGGAAACGTTTCAAATAAAAATATAAAACATTTAAAATATAATTAACATACAGATAATCAACTATGTATGTAAGTATACGTTCATAAACTCATGCAAATAATTAGCTTATCTATCAAAATTTAAAGCAGTTATTTTTTTATACTTTTTTACTTGTTATTATAGACGGGTATTTTCTTTTATGGATAGAAATTTCTAGGACAAAAGGTCGAAAGTCAAATGCCTACTAATCTATTATACAAATTTAATTGTACTTACCACACTCTTATTTTTGGTGCTACAAAATTTTCTTTATACAAATTTGTTCCACACTCTCTCACATCACGTACCAAAATGGTTCGTATACTTTACTTTTGTCATTCGTCAATCTTTAAAAAGTCAATGTACTCTCTTGTTAAAAAAATCTTCTTCCTTTTTTGATTATTTTAAATTTTATTATTATTTCACTTACATTGGAACAGGCAACTCTGTAAAATTACTTAAAGCGCTGCCCACCCTTCCCGTAAATCCCAATCCCAACTCCTGCTGCTGTCTTAGCGTATCCGCTATAAATCTCTCGGCGCTTTTGCGCAGTGACTGTCTATAATTGTAAACGCCAATTCCCAACACCCAAACCAATCCAAAAGTTATTCCAAACGCGACTAACATCCAAGTTTTCCAATCTCCTCGTGGTTCACGATAGTCCTGATCTCCTGTCTCATCATCATCACCATCGTCGTCGTCATGTTCATCGTATTCATCATCATCAAGTTCATCTTGTTCATCATTCTCCATTGCGTCATTGCACCAGCTCAATAGTTACTAACATTATCATCATCACATCAGCCACCATCCACACACATGCGAAAAAAACAACATGAAAACCACACACACTCACATTAAAAGAATAGTAAAACTGCAATGCAATGTCCACTCTTTTTTGTCCACTGTCCACTACAATAATCAAACCAACCACTCACACAATTATATATTTTATCAAAAATCACAATACAATTTTTTTTTTCGTGACGAGGATGATGTTGGTTTGGTGGTATATCTTTGGTATGGTCCACTTTACAACATTTTTATTTACTTTTTTTCTTCTCTCTCTTGAGCAGTTATATTAGTGCAGTGCACACTCAATTGACTATGCGCAGAGAATAAGGATAATAGCTAGTTGTTCTTGTTCAATGAGTCAAAGTCAATGCAAAACCACCAACACATTTTTATCCTTTTTATGTACATAAATGGCACACCCACTGACATCACCAGAATCACCATTGTCGTTTGTAATAATAATCATCCCCAAAAAATTCTGCAGACCTCTCAGAGGCGACATGAAGAAAAAAAGACAAGATGTGTTATATCATCATCATCATTTTCATTTCACTTGTTTGTTTTTGTTTATGGAAAGACTTCATAAGAGTTAATGAGTAAAGATGATAGATATTTTCAAGCAGCAGGACAGCAACGGAATGTCCGTTGGATAAAAAAATGTTTACAACGCTTTACAACTGTTTTGTTGGTTTTTTACGAGGCGATGCCATACCACGCATATGCACTGGTCAGTGTGCTCTTTCGCGTCAACGTCACCGCCACCACCACCACTAAACTAGTGGTCAATAGTCCCTATTGGAATTTTTTTTTGGAGATAGATAGCTTGTTTGTGGGTTTGGAATGATGGTTCGCTTTAAATGGATTATGGATGAAAGAAAAAATTGTTGAATGTTTAATTGTTGTACTTTTGATATGGTAGTTTTTTTGTATTTGTTATGACATTCGACGAATAGACAGGGTTGCTGCTGATGAAATTGCTTGTTTGATGTATTGATTTGCAATTGAGAATTTTTTCTGCGTGTTCGTTCACTGTTTTGTGTTTGCTCAAGAGTTTTACTGCTTTTTTAGCAAGTAATTATCACAATTCACAATCTCTGCTGTTTGCAGACTTTCGCTTGAATTGCCACATTTGGTTTTTTTCTTCTGTTTAGTTTTAATGATGATAATGGCAATGATGATAGAGAAATACGCACATTACAAGTGTAAATGAATCTCTGGCTGTTATTCTCTCGTCCACGATCAGTTCAGAGGTTATATTTGTGTATTTGTTGAAGGATGTGTACTGATTGATACAGCGGCGGCACTTATCAGGAAAGCGACAGTTGAATTTTTTTATGGATGCTGATGCTTGATTAAAGTTGGTTTTTAGGTGGAAGGTTTTAGACTGGAAGGTGAAATTTGGATAATGATGAGCAGTGTGGTTTTGTTGATTTTCTTCAGTCGTTCAGTCCTTCAACAGATGAATAAATAGGTAGAATAGGTAGGTAGGTATGTTTTAATGTGGAATAATTAAATGTACTGTTTTATAAACAACACGTGAAAATGGAACAGTCTCTTTTTGATTACGAGGCGATGATAACGTCTGGTTTTTATCACAAAAGATTTCACTCACTTTAATTCTGACTGTTATAAAAACACGAGGCGAGTAAATAGCAGATAGCAGTAGAGTATTTATCTTTGTTAAATCCTGGTAATAAATCAATCAAGCCATTTAAGGAACGGTTCTCTTTTCATATTGGCTTTTTAAAGGGGTATGTCTGGAACAAAGTTAAAAAGCAAAATATTATATTGTTAGTGTGCATATTCAAGATATACCATGGTTAGTGAGCTGGAGCTACACTTAATTAATTGATTGGTTTGGTGGTTTCTGGAGAATATAATGAAGTTGAAATGTTAATTGGATTTATATATGATTGATTTTAATGAGCCATTAAACCATGAAAAATTGCAAAAGAGCCTTTTTCAAGTGTAAAATATTAGTCATTCCAAAAGAACCACTTTAAAAATGATTCATTTTCCATTTATCTCTCTAATCTGACCTGACTAATCGAAACTTTCCACTTGAAAAACTTAATGAATCAGCACCAAAGTATGAAAGCTAATAATTAAGTAATGAAGTCATACTTAACGCACTTGTAAAATAATTAACAAAAGAAAGTTTGCTAATTAACTGAAGTTCCTGTATTTACATTGCACAGTGGATGCGCTGCACTCTTTCAATATTCCTTTGGCTCCTATTCTGATATACCTACCAATCCATTCCACATTAACATATTTACAATGCAGCAAGCGACAAATTAGTTAATTAATGAGCACTCTAACCCTTTTTTTATTACAGCCACTAAACACATTTTTTATATCCTCGACACACTGCACGTATAAGTGAACAATTGAAGTTAATCCTGTCCTGTTTTGCAATGCACATTTTTGCACATAACATGTACATAAGACAACATAGCCGATACACTAAATTATTTATTCATTCATTTTTAAACCAGTAATTAACTGCGACACACAGACGCACGAACGAACCTTAACAAACAAGTGTATCGCTGCTGCTACTCCCACCGTATTTATTTATTTTTATAACTATAACCTATTTCTCTACACACATAATGCAACGCAGTGTCTGCCGTTAAAAAATCATGATCACAATATTAATGACATGACAAAGCTTATGAAGATGACGACGATGAGACATTCACTACATCTGCTTTATTTGCATCGTCCTCTCCTCATCATCACTACTACCATAATTATTTACATATTTTTAATAATATGCATTTGCGTATTAGAAAAAAGAATAGTATAACTACTTAAGTGGTTATCATACTTACTACTTACTGCACTATTTAACAAATACAAAATATCAAAAGTGGTATCATATCATGACTCTCTGTCTACTGACATGACATTCCACGCTGCACTGCACCTCGATCAACCAGTCGCAATGGCAAGTCAACTCATCATCATCTTTTTTTAACGGCAATCTCACTTAAATGCTTCTTCAACTTTATTTTCCCCATCACCAACACTGTATACTTCATATGTATTTTATATCTATCCACTCTGTATCTATTCATTATACAAAAGAATGTTAACTTTTTCTCACTTACCTTGTTTTAATTTACTGGTAAACGTGATATATTATCCCACATACTTAAAGTTGTTTAGTGGATTGGTTTGGTTTGTAAATGTACTCGTAGTAGTCGTTTTACAATGTTTAAAAAAAGTGAGGATGTCTTCTCGGGTGACGACTTACGAAGATACGATGATCCTTCCTTTTTACACTAATACTGCTACCTGCTGTTCTTGTCATTTAACTTACATGACTTAACGTAACAATCTCTTTTACTCTAATATTTCATTCATATGCCGTGCTTTTGTAATAAAATACATAGCAAAAATATTAATACATGTGTGTATTGCACA
>JAQFXM010001529.1:0-31218 GCA_034693345.1 Entomobrya multifasciata | reverse complement strand
TGTTGATAGCAAGTGCATTATTGTAGCACCTGAATCTGATAACAAGTTAAATAAAACCACTCAATCAATCAATCAATAGTGGCACGGGAAAATTTGCGTTTTGTATGTTTTGATTATTTGAGGCAAGTAGTATAGGTGCTGCTTTTTATGCATACATAGTAAACACCATATTTTATGTGTTTGATCTATAATCTATATGTATTTAGGCATGTTTTTGAGTGTGTATGTAACTCGATAGAAGTTACGTGACCGCTTTTAATCAAGTGGAAATTTAAAAAAGTTAATTTTCCCAATTAAAATTGCTTATCACGAAGCACATCAATAACCTTCCTGTCTAAGGATGATTCCAGAGAGAAAGGGAGGGAAAAGATAGATGTTTCATCCATGAATTTGTTCATCGTATCATAGTGCACCAAATTCCAAAAGAGAAAAAAGAAGAGAAAAGTCGAGTATGCTGTTGAGGTAGTAGTGGGAAGGCATGTCAAAGTATAAAACAAGCTGGTGATGTGGAGGAGGTGGTTATGTTATATACTTTCACTTTATGCGTTACTGTTATGGCAGAGGAGGACGAGAGAGGAGCAGCTTACATATTGAACAAGAAAAAGATAAATGAATGGTTGACTGATGATGATGGTGGTGGCGGTGTGTGGTAGATGAGTGTAGTAGCATGACCGTGATAGAGAGGAAACAGGGAGAAGCGTTTTTCTTCCTATGGCAAAGAATAATGTATCAAACAGCTCATCTCGCTTCTAAAAATGTGAATTCCGCAAAAAAAAAACTGGCTGCAACTCTGCTTTTCCATCGCTAATATATTTTCAGACCATGCCTCTCACTTATTCTTGCACTCAGATAAAAAAAATGTTTAAACAAGTTTTTACATAAGACTTGTTCATGCCAAGTCAACGGTTTATGCATAATAAAAGGCCTTAGTTTTTCATTCCAATAATGTTCCATAATGCTGGCTGGCAGCATGTTTATCCCTGTCGGGAAAGCTGGCGTTTGTTGTGGTGAGATCGCGTACTTTTGCTTTGTGATTGTAACTTTTAGGCATTATCATTAGTTAGCTTGTTTTAAAACCGTTTGAGTGTGTAGTAGAGCTTTGATGATTATCATTTACGTGGACACCAAGTTCGGGGGCTAGAACGCTCCATCGTGAATCGAAAGTGAATATAAAATACAGACATATAATTTAACACAATATTTTTATAGAACCATTTTTTTCAGTTTATTTTTCGTAAATTGACCACAATCAAAAGGTTTTTATAATAATAATCCAAGTATATATACGCGTAGAGTATAGTTCAACTGTCAGAAAGTGTTATACAGCCAAGTCAACCAATAAAACAGAATAAAGATAGTCAACAATAATTTCGTTTCTTTTCTCGTTTGCTGCTTAATGCAGCGAACTTTGTTCCTTTAAGCATGATGCATTACATGTTATTCAACACTATACTTTTCTAATTCTGTTGTAGTAGCCCAGTGGTATCATCTCATCTTATATACTTCCCATTTTATATATGTTTTCATTTATCGCTGTCTAAAATGTTTTCTTTTCTAGAATCCAAGCGAAAGTGAAATTCATACTTTTTAGTTAAGTAGATAATGGTAGTTGAACCACCTAACATACAAACAAAATAAGGCGTACATACATTTCTCCTGCTTGTAAAAATATTATATACCAATATAGCTTAGCTTGCAATCTTGTTTTGTTAGTATGGCTAAACTTTGAGTGTTTATATTTATAGATGGAGGCATTCGACACACGTCGAATCTTATCTATTGTATGCATATGTACCACACTACACAGCAGTTGGTCGACCGGCGTTTCATCCTCCTTAGTTCACCTCTTTTGCTTTCTCTCTCGATTTAGGTTTTTTTATACTTAGGTAAGGTAGGTAGGAAGGTTTGTTTGAAATATTGCGTGATAGAAGAGTAAGACGTTTTTCGGCTAGGAGAAAAGAAGACCCAACGGATATTTTATGCATTATACTCATGCACTTTCCGTATTTATGTTCTTATTCGTCGAACAGACAGAGAGGAAAAGGAGTACATAATACGGACGTTTTGATGGTTTGGTTGGTAGTAAAGCAAGTTCCACCACCACTACCATACTTAATTCTTTAAGAGCAGAACACATCCTTCAGCAATGTACATACATAAATTTGTTATAATGTATCGAGTGAAACTGTAAACCTGAAGCTCTGGAGTGAAATAAATGGAGGCAGCATCTTTCTATATTGCTTTTCCTTTCAACTTTCCACTAAATTTTGCGGTTGGTGTCTATTTTCTCTTCTTTTTTTCTTTTGTAGCAGAAGCGATAGTACTTTTCTTCGTTTTCCCTTGTTTTTTTATTTTATTTTTATCATTTGTGTTTTTATAATGTGTATCGTTTCTCTCTGTTATAATAACATAAGTATATTATGTGAGTGAAGTGGATAGGCAGAAGCTTCTGCCTCTGCTTGGATGGAAAAATAATATCTTGTGTATCGCACCAGTTTTATAAATATGCTCACATTTGTGTCGATGGTGTAACAAAAGAAGAGAGTGATACAAGATACTAAAAGTACAATAGATCGAAAAGGTTCTTATGATGATGAGCACAATAAAATGGAGAAAACTAGGAACTGATGCTTTCTATCTGAGTCAACCTAACGCATGATATGTTTAATGTGTTTTCTCTAGTTAAGAATATGTTTATATATACATATTTGCCTCGCCACTCTACTGCTTCTATATGTTGTAATGTTATTTGCAAGGACATGTGAAAATGGTGTCTTCTTCTTAGTAACTATATATTGATGCTGCTTATTTGGAGGACGCGGAAACTCGAAAATAAAAAAGGATTAGAATGGACAGGAGCGCTTTAGCGAGTAAATTGCAGAGTAGATATTGTGTAATCCGACAACAATAGATTTGACAGGATACTGAATAGTGATCGAGGTGTTAGCGCAGTCATTGCACCTCACACGTGGCCCTTCTCTTTATAAAAGACATACACATTTCTCCTTCCCAATATTCTCGAAATCCTACTTCTGGCTGAATGAAAGAAGTGGGAAGACAGCTAGAATAGATACGTGGTGTTAGATGTAAGCGGAGATGTGCATAAAGTCAAAGGCATGGACTAGAGTAGGTTGAAAAACACTTATTTCCCCGTTATTTTGTGATCGACAAGTAAAAATTGGATGACTACGAGAAAAAGTAACGTCATAGCTGCTTTATTTTTCTGCCCCAAGTAATGAATGACATTTCTAAGAAAAGCTTAATACTAAAGTAAAATCTTTAAACGAATTTATTTTGTTTCATGAGTAATATTCCATTTCTTACAATGATGCGTACTTATATTCATCTTCGAAAGAATTTCTTTAATTCAATTATGTTTAGTGTTAAATTTTGCGATAATGAACTTACACTTAGTTTCAAAAGTATATAAGGTACATACGTACGAGATGAAAATCAAAACAAGGAGAAGTCTAACAAGAGTTCATGGAATCTAATTTTTCAAAATAGTTTTGTTGTTTCACAGAGAAAGGAATCAGTCATTTGAAAATAAATACTATTTGCACTGTTGTACTGAATTCTGCTTCATCTTCCTTCAAACATTTAAACCCGCATACAGAAGGTCATTTTTTGAGGACATACACTAATAACGTTTGCATACACCATCAAGACAAAAAGCCATGAAGTACAAAAGCAAGCTTGATGCTTTATTTTAAATAAAAGTAAAAACATACCTATTGAAAAAACAACTGATTGTATGTACACTGAGTTTACGAAAAGGGTGTGTTTGTGAATACGCTTGTATTTTCTATTACAGAGTTTTCGTGAAAAGTAAAGTTTACATAAAATGGAAAGGTGTGCTGCTGTTGTTCTCGTAGAAAATGTTTTTGTGCGCGTAAAACAGGGTAGTAAAAATGGAGCGGCACTTTAGTAAAGTGCTTTAGCATCAGAGCTCCTTGAAAGACAGGCAATACGGCAATAGCCCAGAAAGGCTTAAGCATAATCAGACGTTGCAGGGAACACCTGAGACTTGGCTCGTAAAGTAAACCCCCTTTTCTCTTTTACTGACAGACATGCATGGAAGAAAAGACACAAAGAGAAATAGAGAAAGGGAGTACTTATACAAATATATATACCCACACAAACACATTGAAAGTTGTACCTAAAGAAAAAAAGTACAGGAGAGTTGTAGTATGATCTTCATTCTCTTCTTTTATACTTGTTTTATATTATTCATGCTTCTTGAGAAACTAGACCTAAAAACAGAACAGTAAGTAGGAGAAATAGCTAGACAGCATAGCACCAGTTGTAATTCCTGTGGCCATTTCCTTTATTTAAGTAATGTGCCCACCTAACATATTGCTAATGCTATTTCTCCAGTTTCTCAGTTTCGTCAAAAAAAGAAGATACATAACTATTGTGTGTACACGGGGGTGGTGGTGGTATCGTCATCATCATACATATCTTATTCTTTTAACTCCTCTTCTCTCTCCCATCACATCACCCAACCTGGCTAACGATACGACGGAGAAAAGCCCAAGAAAAACCAATGCACTAAAAGTAATATGGCCTTATATTCTGCACACGCAGGGATCCTTTAGATATTAGAAAATTCTTATAAAATTCTTATGGAAGTAGAATTTTGCGCGACTCTCTCTTGTTACGTTGGGCTGGCACACGACAAAGCCACTTCTTAACTATCTCCAACTGACTTCCTGCATTAAAAGTGAATAATATCGATGCACAACATCTTCTCTTCGTCAGTTTCAGTTCCACTTTCATCTTCTTTTGTGTTACTGGTGTGTCTATAGAAGAAAAAGTGAGGAGACTCTCGTTTTGAACCTTCAACTTCTACTTACTACCCAGAAAAAGGCTACATTGGGTTGGTGGTGAGAGTGTTAGGATGATGATGACGATGTTGTACAGAGATGCCGTGTTGCGGCTTCTTGCTAAGGAGAAAAATTACTTGTATCATGGATGCTTTATAACAAACATAAGTAACAGTAATAGCTCCATGAGAGAGGGAAAACGGAACCAGAGACGAGAGAAAAGAGTGAGTAGTGAGCCTAAAATAATTCCCTCTGGTAATAAAACCTTAGCTTTACTTCTAGTTAACTTTCACTCAGCCACCATTATCTTTGTAAGTATATCTAAATGGGAGCATACCTGTGGTGGTAGTGGTTATGGTGTAGTAGACGTAGTATCATCGGCGTGAAACCGTCTTTCCCACTTCAATGTAAGAGAATCCTCCATATTTACTGTATATTAAGTATACAATGTACAATTCCACCAGAGACAATTGGATCATTTCAAACAGTCATTTCTTTTTTTCCTCGAATTTCATCTTTAAATATGTATGATGGGTGTGTGTAGATAGATACATAAAATGCACAATAATAGCTTGATATATATACACAGGCACAAGACTAAATACGTTTTCTTGGTATTCATAATCATGATTCGTTTGCCTTCTCCGAATAACTTTGTTTTATTTTTTCTACACTTAAAAACACAGGTATATATTACATTTCTGCAGTTATATATAGAAATGTACTATTGTCTTCTCTCACTGCGCTCATTATTATTACGAATTTAACAAACTATTCTCTCCATCGATCATCCATTCTTTATACACCTGTCTTACAAAACTGTAATTCTATGAAATTCGAAAAATTATGTGCACTATACATATTACTACAATTATTACTACCAGCACTTCAAGCAGTTATTCTGTATAATATACCGTTACCGTACGTACTGCCAATATGCTTCTCTGCCGCATTGAAGTTTTGCTAAAGGTTCTTTTAAATTATGATGTCATTACAGTTTCCTTGTATGGTTCTACTTATACTATTTTACCATTACCTGTTGGCCTCGCGTCTTTTATGGCTTTTTCCACAGCCTATTTTGGTGGTCCGTTAGGGAGGAAGAAGAAGGAACGAGGACAGACGTTCATTTCATCAGTGTACATGTGCGTTCCATAATAATATTCTGAGCTGAATAGTTACATTCTTCATTCAAGCAGGGCACTTAAACAACGCAGCTGATGATCATTAAAACGAAACGAGTAAATTACAGTCATGACGATGGTCATGAAAATGATGATGATGATGATGGTATGATAGTATAGTGGTAGTACTGTGGTAGCTTGTGGAAAGTGGAAAATCTAATTTGCCTAAATTCCTAGTCAGTTCCTGTGTAGTAAGCTTCACACTAGAATACTAATCAATTTTTTGATCGAGTGGCTCAGCACACTCATTCAAAAAATTTGTATAGGAGGCACTTATAGAATTTAAGTACAATGTAAAATACATAAGCATTTTAGAATATTATCTAGAGACCGCGTACCGTGTGTTTTTTGTGATGAGGGGCATTTTATGTGTGTGCTTGATGTAAAGTGGCTGACTAGAAACTTTTCCCCTTTTATTGTTATTGAGGCATATTATTTAAAAGAATGGAAAGAAATGATTTTCAGAGTTGACGATTTCATGCAATTAAAAAATCTTTATCGGTAGAGTACATATTAGTGTAAATGTTTCAAATGGTATGCCAATACAGAAAACCAACCATAAAAGGTGCGTTTTAAGCAGAAATATATTGACTTCATACTTTATGCAGTAATGCCTGCTTTAGACTTATATATTTCGATTGATGAAGAGTAATTGGGGATTTCGCGATTGCCTCTTTGGATACGATCATTTAATATGCAAATAATATTTTCCTACAATTATAGTGAAGGTATTTATCATCAATCGTCATATTTCTTTTCCAATCTCCAATATTTTCACTAATTTACTTTCTGAAATCAATAAAGAACAGATTTATAAATATACGTACGTATATATCGTAATGGTAAATATCTGAAATTGAGTCCTGACTGATAGACGCGCATATATGTAATAGACATGATGAAAGATGGCTAAAGAGCTATATACAACTTTCTCCATGATACAGATTGTGTCTCAACTTCAAAAGTCAACGTCATGAAGTGTATTTTGGCTTGCCACAGAACCCACAATACGCATAGTAGGACGACAACAAGAAACTAGTCTAGGTCTAGACTTGCCAGTCAGCAGGGCACCAGAAAAGGGTAGTACCTTTTTAGATAAATGTACAGGAATACGAGTATATACATATATACCCCTGTGATATGTGTCATGAGCCAAAACACATTATTTACTGAAGAATGATAACATCATATAGCTGTGGCACAAAACTTGGCGAAATATATGGTTATACTGATCTATACATTCTATAGGGTATAAATATTCATTCTCGGAATGGTTATACGGACAATGCGGTTGAATAAAGTTGAATTTCGTTGTTATTGTTGATTTTGTGAGATACTGCTGATGACGGGAAGACTTTTGCTGGGGTCATCATCACATAACATATCGCTACATAAACACATTGAGAAAGCGACAATTGGTAATATGAATATGATGTACGGTTAAGATGTGAGTGTGTATCTTTGTATAGGACGAATAAATATACAATGTTTTCTGTTTCGTAGCCATTTCAACCCTTTTTTACTTGTCTGTCGTGTTCAGTTCTTTTCCTATTATTACAACAAACAAAGGGCTTACTTAATACTAGGGAACGCATTAAAACAAGCAAACTTCTAAAACGGGTTGTGTATGTGAATCATCATCATTGGATGTTTGTATGTACATATACGTGTGTCTGCTGCATGTTGTCCAAAAACTGACTCTTCTCTCTCCACACTTTTTGTCGAGAACACATAAAGCAGAAAATCAACGCACAAAAGGAGACATGAAGAGAAAAAAATATTCTCCAGGCAAATAAATATAGATACCTATGTATATACACACAAATACGTACATAAAGAAAATGATATACATTCAGAAATGTTTTATACATTTTTTTCTTACTTCATCTTGTGGTGTTTAGGGAGAGTTGGATCATCGTCCACAACATAGTGTTTCAGTGGTATTGTAGAATAAATATGAAGATATAAATAAATACTTGTTTTATATAGAACGTACAATGTAATAGAATTCTATACTGTGTTATGTCTTATTGTCATCATATTAGAGCATTGGATTTTTTATATTTAGCTTACATACTTTCTCATTTTGTGCTTTGTACTTTCCATTTAAACCCTGCCAGACAGAGTGGAAGCAGTCAGCAGAGGAGATTCCGATTTCACTCCATCCTTGTCTATAAGCATATCCAACAAAAACTCGACAGCACTTTATAAAGGATTTAGGTACACGCAGCGCAATTAATGAATGTACATACATATAACATGCCTTAATAGAAATATAGTCGAATGAGTTTCGGAATCGTATATGTATGTATGTATATTACTATATGTATTATATAATACTGGGTAAAAATTATTTTACTACCTCGAAAAAGAAAGAGAGAGTGCCATAGAAGTTGGGGAAAGTATTTCTGATCTTGTATGACATATAGTGAAAAGCTTGTTTCTCTTCCAGTGATAGTGATGATGATGCTTGTGTATGGAATGCCTCCACATCTTTCCTCATTCTCGTACGTCTCGTAATATGTTGATCTACAATAGCGCTCTATAGAACCATCGCTTCCCAAGTTAAGTTTCTGCGCAAGAGAAAATCTTTACACTTCTGACTACGCGAAAGAGAGGACAAGTGCACAAAAGTATGCTGAAAGTGAAAATACATAGGAACAAAATAGTTGTTATGTACTTGGAAGAGCAGTAGAGCGTTTGTATATTATATAATATAATATTACGCTCTGATCCATGTTGTGTGTAGGGTTTATACTCATTCATATTTAGGATAACGTGTATCTCGCGTTTTTGGGAGGAGGGCGGTCGTCGCGCTTATACCTATCTACAATACGTTGAAGGTTCTTTTTCAAAAAAAAGTCGAGACGGGAAAAGAGCCTTGTTCTGCTCTACCATTACTACTGATTGTAGTGATGCTGTGCTCTGCAAAATCCAGCCTTATAATATCTATTTCTGTCTGCAATTCTTCTCTTTATATATGTGTCTGGCTGGCTGGATGGATAGAAAGAGGAGAAATGGAGTGGTTGAATGCTTACAACTTGGTTGTGTTTTAAAAGTACGTGCGTCTTTCTCGGTGAAACGAAACTACGCGTGTGATATGGTGAAAAACACACAAAAGATTTCTACTCCCACAATGCAATATATGTTTATATGTACATAAGCGTAGACATTTCTCTATTTTATTTACCGTATATAGCGATATGATATATATATATATGTATGTATATAGTGTGTATTATTGCAAAGAGAAAAGTGAGGTAAAAGGGAAGAGGCGAGACTGATGTACTTATGTACTTTTTATTCCAGGGAAGATGTAAAGAGAGAGGAGGCGAGGGCATGTAATAAAGTAGTAGTAATGTAAGTAAGGAAAAGCGAAGCCAAGTTTAGAGTAAGAGGAACAAAAGTACTTTATGCATTATAGATATTATGACGATGATCAAACCGACAGTGCTCTTCTCTCTACTACGCTATTTTCCTGCTTCTCCTTCCACTTTTCAACTAACTTTTGCTTGTATGATTGGGTTCTTATATGCCTAGTCTCTCCTCTGTGTGTATGCAATCTTTACGGAGTAAAGAATTCGGAAAATGTAACTTTAGATGTAGAAATAGGAATGGGTAAAATGGAGAGTGTAGTAAAGTTGGGATGCATGTAATACGCTGCTCTCTCTCTCTCTCTCTTCTGTGTACCTTTAGAAAATATTCATTATATGGATGTATTTGTAAAAAGAAGCAGTATGGTATGGTGGCGGTGGTTGAGCGGTGGCAGTGGTTGTGAGTGACTGCGAATAGAAAAAAAAGTTGGATGTGTATGGGAACTCCAGAAAAGAGAATTGGAACCACCGACTGTTCTATACAATAAAAATTGCCTTTGAGCAGCAGCAATTGCAGAAGCAAAATAGGAAAGCAACATCACATCAGCAGCATGATCACCACACAATACACACACTGCCTACCATACACCACCACCGCCATAATGTTGATAGAATAGAATACGGAAGAAGCTAGCTCTCTACGGCATAAAAAAGTAAACTGAATCTTAAAGCAAAAGCATAGACAGAAAAGGGAAAACAGAAATGAGAATAGAAGCAAGTTTCAACCGTGAAAAGGTTTGCCCAACTCTCTTTTCTTGTCAATGCCACTCTCAACCTCTGTCCTTTCGTATCTCCTCTCTTCAGAGCTCCTCTCTCCTTCTTCCTCTCCCTTCCCTTTTTTTCTTCTTATTCTCTTTATCTTCCAGTTGATTCCTTTCTTTTTCTTCAGTCTCGCATCTACGCTCTCCTCATCATTCCCGGCTTTCCAACAGAATCCAACCACCACACACTTACTTTTTCCTACTTTTACTCAACAATTCCATTTTCTCTCCATTTCCCCCCTTTTTTCACATTCTGTGTAAAAATAAGCAGTCTTACGCAGCAAACGCACATTCAAATTGCTTACTCACTACTACATACACAGATGCACATTTCTCTCTCACTATTTTTAGAAGGTGTTTCGTCTTTCTTTTCCCTTTACAATTTTTTATTAACTTTTTCTCTCTTTTTCTTGGAAGTATTTTACAACAAGTAAAAAAGGAAACTTTTAGTTTTTTTTGGCAGAAAGAAGAATAAAAAATAGAAGAAACGTTATTGCATCATCACCTACAACTATTGCCACGTTTTCTTTATGTTTTCAATTCTTAAAACATTTTTCAAATTTTTGTACCATTTTTTTGTACCTCGAAAAAAAACTACATGTTAGCATTTCAAAGAATATTCTTACATCTTTCCATTTTATAAACGCAACTTGTAAGTTTAGAATTGTAAACTTGTTTTTTTTGGCTGATTTTTTTACAAGCGAATTTTGGTACACACAAATAAATAGAAAATAAGTTTTGTGGGAATAAGGGATTGCATTTCGTATGCACGCGAGAAAATAATTTTGACGTCCCTTCTCGTTCCTTCTATAACATCAGCAACAAAAGTACAACAGTTGTATTTCTAAAATGCTCACTGCTCTCCCTTGTTTCGTTTTGAACAGTTTGAATTTCAGTGGTTCACTAAAAGTGAACATTTTGACATTTGTCTTTCAAACAGAAGACTATCCTGTCAAGGTATAGTATGGATATAGCCATCATCAAACAGATATTCTAAAATGTCTCAAGTGACCCTTTCTAAAGCAAGTGAAGATGAAGAAGAAAATAAAGTGCTGCTGAAGGGCAAATGGTGTGGGCTTCGCTGGAAATTAGGACTTAACTGGTGAACACAAACTTTTAATTATAATTCTTCTGGCATATTTATTATAATAATTTTGTTATTTTTATTTTCGGCGGATTTTTAATTGAAATATAAAATTAAGCTAAGTTTATAAATTTCAAAAAGCAATAATGAGATTTTAAAATGCATTAGCATCCTTCATTGAGGATTAGGCATTGCACGTCATTTCATGAACGTAAACGAACGTCCAGTATCCAGACATTCATTCGGTACTTTAGCCGTCTGTTTGTCTGCTGGAGTCTTGCCACTCAAACAAAAAATCTTCTCATAACAGTAAAACGTTATACTATTGTATAACACGTTGGGTGCTTCACTTGAAAAAAAAGAATGGGTTCCCCTTCATTTGAAACGAGCATTCAGCAGCAGAGAGAAAAAATCACTCATTTCATCAAACGACTCGTAAGTGTATGTTAGTACATACTCTTCGTGACCACTGTTTGTGACATACAGTTTTGTTGTATTACTTACGAAGTTCTGCTGTATCTCATTCCATTTTTATCATCCCGTAATATCATTTTTCTGCATACATACATTGCATTGTATAATCTTATGGTATACAGTACGGGTCGGACGCATCATTTTCATCATAAAAGCTTTTTTTATGTACATGGTGCATTATTGCATTCGACGGCTCACTCTCTTTTACTGTTGCTCCAAGTCTGATTGTGAGTGAGCATCTGAAACGTCAGATCATGTTTAGGTCTACGACCCTTTTTGATCTTTTTCAGAACTTGTATATAGAATACAAACTGAAAACGAGTACAATAGATATTGCAAAGGGGATGCAATATAAAAATGTCTTAAAATCAATGAAATATTACTGTTCGTGTACATACCCAACATATTATGTAATAATAAAAATATTAATCCAACGGAAGCATCCCTGCATTATTGAACAGAAGAGCCGAGTCGGATAGCTTTGAATACACAAATGCATAAATACATTTGGGTCTTGCATTGAATTGGTGCGATGCGGTGGTATGATCTGATCTTGAATACAATATCACCCAGAAAACAGTAGTGCTCTGTTTCACTGCATGTATTGCAATCCAAACCAAGCGCACAAGTTTTTATCGTAAAAATCCAGATCAGAACCTGACCCACACTGAAATAACTTTGCTATTCCAATCGGTGTTTTATTAATGCATTCATTCGTGTATTCCACTTTGACTACTACTTTTGTTGATTGTCGAGGGATTCTGTTCATGGTAATAATCGTCATGATAATTTTAAGTATGTGCATGTAAAACTGGCAAACGTATGGAATATTTCGTTGAGGGCAATATATGTAATCGACTAGAAAAGGAAAAACGAGTATAAATATGCATTACAATATATATTGTCGGAAAAACTGCTAGAGGGATGGGACAATGGCATGCAATTTTATTCCATTTTAACGATTTTCTTGTCTGCAACGTTTTCATAAAGATACATACAAACGTGTGCAAGAGAGAGAGAGAAGCAGTATCTCAATTCACTAAACTAAATAGAATCGGGGAAAGAAAGAACCGAGAGTTTTTGGTAGTTTGAGAATGGAGCACATGTAGTTAGCAAACAGGGAGCTGAGAAAGACTTATCAAAAAAGCACACACTAAAGTAAGCAGATGTAGTAAGTGTGTACGTTGTACGAACAACTCCATTCAAACCGTTACGATGAAGAGAAACTGTGTGCTTGTGTTTTTTCTCTGCTCTTTATTGCATTGTCTTTACAAAAAGGGAAAACCTCTTCTCTCTATCTCGCTCTTCTTCTTTTTTGCCGGAACATGAATCCCAAAATTATCAATGTGGAGAGATGGAGAGCAATGCACTTCTTTTTTATTATCAAGCTATTCAGAATTAGTCGTAGAGTAGAAGGTTGTTTGTTGCTGGAGAACAAGAGTTTGATATTATTATATGCATTACATTATTTGATGGCGGTGTGGTGGTGGATGTAGCTATCACCATCATATGAGTATGATGATATTAATGGTGACTCAGATTCCAAAGGGGAAAATTTTAACATAGAAAATGCACACACGCACAGAGAGTTATCAAAGTAGTCTTTTACATCTTCTCAGACTCAGAGCAGAGATATAATACAGAAAACTCTAGCAGTCATCCAGAGTAGTCATTCATTCACTGCAACACAGAGTAACGGTACGGGTACATTATTCACCAACTTCTTCTCTGACTCTCCATGTTTTTTGCTTCCTTTTCACCAGTACCAACTACCAACCAACCACTACCAAGTTTTTTTTTGCTCCTACTTCCCATTCAATTTTCTTCGATTTCCCTTTTATACCATTATGCTACACGAAACTGGCTGAAATGGTAAAATATAGTGTGAGTTGGACTGATATAAATTTATATACATTTGGAGTAATTTCCTGACTCACTGCTAAAACATTAATTACGTGTATTCAGTTCGAGTTGTGTGTTGTGAATGATTTCTTTTTTGTTTTTGTGTAATGTTGCAGAGCTAGTTATTGTTATAATTTTTTGTGTAATATTTAGCCTTTATGTTTTTATCCTATTGCCTAAATTTATGCGTATGCATACTTGTTTATATATCCTTTTAAAAATAATACCCCAGTGACAGTTGAGTATAAGTACCTTACATTGCATTAGTTTGTGTAGTTGAAAAATAAATTGTAGAGCACACATAGTTTTTAGTAGAATCTATCGATCTTTTCCTGGATAAAATAAAATAACCTTGAACATGTGTGAGGAAGAGAGAAAAAAATGAACAAAAATACCGGCAAAACCCCAACTGCTGCTCTAGCTCTGACTGAAAGCAAGCAACTGGAAATCTTTGCACCGGTGGATTCAATTTAATCCTTTTTGTTTATTTGATCATACTTTTGATCTAATAAAATGTAGTTTGTACCAGAAAAGCTTACTACTAACTCTGCTAAAAAAATGTGTGGACAAAACTTAATCTCCCAATCAATCAGTTGGTGTTTTTATATGTGACTATTTTCTATTGAGGGACAACCAGTATAAATGAACAATCTTATACACTCTTGTTAAAAACAAACTTTTTGGCTGCTGTGTGTGTTATGTTGTGTGCGTTTTGTGCACTGCATAAGAACCTAACTGGTCTACACACACACGTATGTCACGTCACGTCCCATCATCGTATCTCGTCTCATCATCTCCATCAGCTCAGCATCTTCTTCTGTTCCATTCAGTCACCCGCAGCATCATCCATCCGGCCATTCGACGAAAGTGGGAAATTTCATTCAAGTGGTGGAACTTGAAGAAATAGAAAAAAGAGAAGAAACAATGGGAGAACAACGCTGGAGAAATCAGCAGCAGAAATAATCGAAGCATACACTAGACAGAGGACGAACAAGAAAACGAAAAAAAGGAAAGCTAAAAAGGTAAGTAAAGATAAAGTCTATTTGATCCTTGTCATACTATTCTCTTGGTTCCATCTCATCAGCAAAAAAATAACGACACACTGCTAGACGTAATGTACTGCAAATATACACATTTTTAGATTGTATGTAATATCCGCAACTGCTGTGATGCTGTCTTGTTATATAAATAGCATATAGATTATAAAATAAAATGAAATCGGTATATATTTATAATACAAGTATACATACTGAAATATAAAGATGCACATATAGACAAAATATATTTTATAATATTACCGCATATATATTTCTCAGCCAGCGCAGTATTGTGCCGTGCATCATAGTTATATGCTCACGTAAACGACATCTCATTAATTTCTACCCAATCTCCTTGTCTCTGCAAGAGAGCGAGAATGAAGGGGAGAGGAGACAGAATGGCAAGGCAAAAGAGTACAAGTGGCATCATCATCATTCTCATAGAAAAAGGGTTGACGTGTATATCACAGAGAAGAAAATTATATACAGAAGTTTCGCATTATCCTTATTTCACCATGTAGCTCTTTTTTATCCAGTTATCCAGCAGAGCAAGAATGTGCGATGAACAAGAAGCAATAACATTACATTTTCTGCAGAGCACAGCCAAAGCCAAGCCACCGCCACTACTACCACCAGCATCACCATCACCCATACCACCAGTAGATTCCAGTCTCACAAACCAATTAACTCTTCCATACACAAGCAATAGCACACACGACGATAGAGAGCACGGCTTGATGATGGATAAAAAGTAATATGGATGTTATGCACAAACAATTTACGTTTTTGTCTGATATTTTGTAGGGATCACAAGTCACAAGTCAAACATTATGCCAGAAAGGAGGAATATTTGATACTATGACTTTGAGTAGTAAAACCTATCAACAGAATCACTATGAATTAAAACGCGTGGTTCTAAACCGCTCATGTCTGAAATATTTTTTGTAATATATCATATCAAAGACTGGCCTAGGTAGTCGCTACGTGGCTCCACTGCTGAGATCGATCATGAGTTTACAAATTTTTGGATATGAGATTTTTTTAGTAAAAGTTTGGAGTAAATTTTTCTTCCAATCTTTTAAAACTGCATTATTATGAATCATGAGATTATCTGCTGATCTCATTTGATATGTTTCTGACATTTTGTTTACTCGGAGATTTTTAGTATTTGTGTTTTACAAGACACATAAATCAAGTTACAAAATGTACAGCATGCAAGCTAGATTTACAAATCATTTTGATTGTAATAGCTGCAGAAAAAAAAGTCAGGTAACAAAATTCATGATGCGGATGGATGTACGATTGAACTTGTATTTAGGTACAGATTCATAAAAATGAAGGCATATACTAAAAACTCAGGCGTAAACGTTTGAGTAATTTTACTGCCTAACCTTAGCAGTAAACCCAGTGTATAGAGTTTTGGGGAAAATGTACAAAGGTAAGGTATATATAAAGTATCGTAATAGAAATTCAAAAGTCACTATTTGAAAGAACACAAGAAACCCATGAAAAGTTGTTGTGTAGCGTTTATCGTTCTTTTGTGTTGTTTTGCTGCTTTAGAGAAAGCAAACTTGAGAGCAAACAATGGAAAACCTGTATATTCTCGTACAAGGTACTTCGACTACATGTCTTGTCTTGAGAGAAAGCCACTAGAGAAGAGATCTGAAAAGAATTACTTCACAATAACTAAATAATTTATTAAATGCGCGTGTAGCAGGAATACACCATTCCTTACTCTATTTCAACTACACTATTTTGTAAAATTTACCTGTGCACTATGTACCATGCCATGAAAACTGGCTTTTCAGACAGCAAGATAGGCTTTACTTGCACTTTATATAGTTCACTAGAGAGATGAACATAAAATTCAAGTAAGCAGATGGAAAAGAAATGTAAAGAAAATTCTAGCATTGTAGTAGAGTACACTATGCACCTTATTAATCTCATTATAAATTTACCAGGTCGAAAAGGGTATAGAACGGTACAAAAAAAGAGATAAACCTCTGCCTCTATTTTACTTGTCTGGTCTTGTTGGATATTTCATTTTTAAAGAAAGAAATCTGCCACAATTCAGTTGGATGGGAAAAAGTATTGTTACTCGCGAGAGCTCAATTGTTCAATGTACCGGGAGAAATAAAAACAGGGTTAGGCAGTAATTGTACATTTATTTCAGGAATAAGTTTATGATAGGAGGTGTACGAACACAGAATACATATATCAGTTTCAGCCAAATAAACAGCAGACAAAACCGTGACCAGATAAACAGCGACAGGAAGGACACAGATTTCTTTCTTACTAACCAATCGCCCTTTCTTCTTGCTTGTTAGCAAAATAAATATAAACGTATAGAGTATCACGTAGTACTGCTGTAAGGTATGTATGAACAGGGAGAAATTTGATCGCACCCACATGTTGTTCAATGCTGTTTAGTAGTAGGCATTAATACGTGTATAATATTAGCAAATTCCAGTAAAACTGAACATGAAAGGCGAAAAAAAATCAAGCCTATGTAATTTTAAAAGCTCAATACTATTATATTACTGAAGGGTCTAATAGAAATGCTGCTGGCGGTTTTTAAAAAATCACTTGCCGAGCTCGTTACGTTAAACACGAAAAAATATTTCTCATGGACAAAATGATAATGATGAAGATGAAAGAGTATAATACAAGGTATTAAAACATATAGGGAGAGTATTTATATCGAGATCACTGTAAGCATAAATATATGCCCGTGTACCGAGAAAAGCCGAATGAGTAAATCCGAATTTCGGAGAATCTCCCGATGAGTAAGTACAAAGCATTGCTTAACAGCGGTTTATGTTTATAGCATTCTCTGACTTTTGCTTTGCGTCAAGTTATATGAGCTTGAAGAAAAGATATAAAAATGTGCTTCAGATCTGTTCATTGAAAAAGTAATATCAAATATGTGTACAGACACATATTCCAGCATCCAACAATGCTGAATATTGTACTGCTATACAAAAACCTTTAGTTAAGCTGATTTAGAATTTATACGCTCGAATTAAGATGATACCTTCCATGCAAAGTGAAAATAGGAAAGAATCAGAAAATGCCGGTTGGGGTGTGATAGCAAAAGAAGGATAATAAACTATATATTACATTTTTGCTGTGTATAGTTTTATAAAGTAAATCATAAATAACAAAAATTCTTTTCCAGAAAAACATTCTGCTTTTAAGTTGATAAACAAAAATAAATACAGCAATTAACTTAAATTTAACAGTCATTAATGAACTTCAGAAAAAGTGCAGAACTAGTGCAGAAAAATGAATTTCAGGAAAAGTTCCATTGACTACTGGTAAAGAAATTATAGATTTAATGCCAACAATTAATCAGCATTCATTTCTCTTATGCTCGGCGACGACATTTTTTAAGTTCGCGATTTTGGGTGCGTACGGGATGTAGATCTAATGTTTAGCAGAAACTGTGTACGAACGAACGATAAAATTAAAAGTACAGAAAAGGTTAACCACTCCTTGCAAACTATTTCCTTAAGTTAGTAAAAAGAGACTTGCAAATGATCCAAGGTTTATGCATGTAACCTGTCGTACTCTGAAACTCTGAACTGTTACGTTTCAGTTGAGTGAAAGCAGAGGTAAATAAGGACACGAAAATACAAAAACAATGTGAAATGATTCCAAGAACAGTTGTGTAAGAAAAAAGTATCGCGCTACTTTTTAAAGGTGTCATACAATTTGTTTCACAATTTGTAAGTTGGCCCTTGAAACTTCCCAAACAAAATATATATATTTCTTTGTAGAAGAAAATTAGAAGGAGAAAATGTTTTGAATTTATTCCTTGTGAACCGTTGGTGGTTCATAGTACTCTGAATGTTAAAAACTTGTTGGTGATGAGATGGTTAGAGGCTGGATGAGAACGGTAAAAAAACAACGAATAAGAAATGAAGCAGGTTTTCTATTTTACTTTACCACCACCGTGCCAAATAAACAAAAATAAAAAACAAGTAATGCTTCCTTACGTTCTCTGAAAAGATTCTGTTGACTTTGGTTCCCTTGCCAAGAGGAAACTTTCATGTTTATTACCTCAGTCACTGTGAGGAATTTTATGTTGTGCCCAAACAGAGCCTGTCGTTGAGGTGGTCTGGCATAGGTGGTTATTGTGGTGGACGTCTGCCATACATGCACAAAAACACAGTTAGTTCAGTAGCGTGCCGCTTTTCTCTAAAAAAACTAAACTATAGTATGCGTGTGTGGATGTACCTAATTTGAGAACATTTTCCTTCTATCGTCGCTTTCTCAAAATGTTCTCGTTTTCTTAAGAACATGTCGGTATTTTCAGCATAGTCTCAGCATCAGTTCAACTTGTATCTTCGTTGCGTGAATTCAGATAATTTCAAGAGTGAAATGGCAAAATTTCTCATTTTTCCCATTTCCTTCATTCTTTCCCCATATTCTCATCGTCAACATGCTCATCTTTTGGTGGTTTTCTACATTTTCCACATTTCTTACCGTCTCTCTCTCTCACTCACCCTCTTTCACTGAAATCTATTCCTTCCCTTATTCTCTGCTTAAGGAGCCCTCTCATATTATTTAAGATGACCATACATACAATATAGAGAGTCTTGTCACAAGCACGCCTTATAATTCATGACAAGGGAAAAAGTAGAAGAAACTTTAAAGAAAAAACTTAACCGTAACCGCAGCTTTTCTACCACAGATACCACATCACCACCATCTTGTATATTATACAGAGCCCATAATCATCGTCGTGATCATCAAAGGAACCAAACTATCTTGAAAATTTATTATGAAGAAAAAATACTTACAAAAGAAAGAAAAAGAAGACACACGATAGTGATGGTGGTAGCGAGAGGATGATGAGACAATAGAAAAGAGAATGAAGCAAGAAGAGCACTTGTGAAACTTTCACTCTTTTTCCATCTCTTCAAAAAATCTACACTAAAGAAGTATACACATGTAGTAGTAACTAGTGTAACGCTCATGTATTCAGACTTTCAGACAGAGAGAGAGAGCACTTGTACGAATAACCTAACAAGATATCTCAGACAACTTTTTAATATTCCCTATTTACTGACACGTGCTCCCTCTATTTCTTTCCAGAAATCTCCTTCTCTTCCTCTTCACTACTGCACTGCATTATTTTGTAGCTTAACAAATGGAATTGCTAGTTAGCTTTGCTAGTTATTTAGCTGATGACTAGACACGATGATGATAGGGGTGCATAAATATACATTGAAGAAAAACTATCCACCAAAAAGACATACAATATACATAAAAATACACATCCATGAACTTGCTACTCTCTCTCTCTCTCTCTGTGTGTGTGATCTCGACTTCATACAAGTTTATAAACTAAATAATATCATCATCACTTGTGACACTAATAAACATACCTACCTTCATTTTCTTCATAATATGAAGATTATCTATATGTATGTATAATGACGATTGTGGGGGTAGTGGTACTAACAAGCAAAAAGCTAGTAAATGTCTAATCTTACATCTACCCATATACCAGCACATGATGACAAACACTTTACTTTCTCTCTAGTATCTCTAGTAGCTCCTTTTTTTGCTCATCTCTACTTCCTCCTCCTTATTTTCGAGAACTGCTTTTCATATATTCAAAAACCCTCTTGGCCATTGTACTTTTTCATCATTCTTCATTCATAACAATGCTACTACTATACAACTTCACTCCTTTTTTCCCATTCTTTGGGTAGGTTAACTAGCTTGTTGGTAGGTATTTTCTCGGTCCTTTTTTCGTAATAAGACGTTTATGTAGTGTTGTCTTACATACCCGCATCATCATATAACATTGTCATGTTGCTCCTCTCTCTGTTTATCTCTCTCGAGTTCTCTATGCTATTTTTCGTCTTTATTATGATGCGAATGATAATGATGTTGAATGTTGATGATCATGATCATCGCCCTTCTTTCATCGTCGCCATTACCATTGTCATTTCCATCATCATCTATTCATCGAGTTACTCATTCCAAGTTTTGTTCTGAAATATACTAAAATGGAGGGTGAAAGCATGAGACTTTTTTATTCTTATAGAAAATACAGTCTTCTCGTCGCATACATAATATACTCCCTCATTTGCTAAAGTCACGCAACTTTTATAAGTACTCTGTCGTCTCATCTCATATATGAATAAAGATACATTATAAAAAAGAGAAAGCGACATCGTCTTCTTGTAAATGTTAGTCGTTGACGTCGACGTACTTTACATTGGTGGCCTCTGGGCGTTGAATAAGTTGCATGCACTCCAAAAAAGAATGAATGAAACGACTGTTTGCTTATAGGAGTTTGTGAGGAAAGAAACGACAGTGAAGTATATTTTTTTGTGTGTGATACTACCAACAAAGAGCATCATGATGATCTCTATAAACAGAATAACTTATAGAAAAGTATCATCATTGGCACAGTCTGGCATGAACAAGTACTAAAAACTTGAATAACAAAAATCATAATAGTAATCTTAAGCACATACATATATTACATCAGTGCCCTCATTAATGATTTTACTACTATACATATATCATATATATGCACATGTCAATTTACATTGAATAGATATATCATGTAATTGCATTTTTGACCTGTATGGCTATACATTTTCAAGTATACATGCAAAAATAATAATGTACGCATTATCATGACGGTAATTGACTGTTTGCATTGTTGTTAGTACCAAAAACAGACCGCATAACAATTTCACTTGTTTGGCTTTTCATAAGTCACTCAGAATGAAGTGGATGTCATCCTGGATGGGCACTTAGCACTTAACGTTGCTTATAATGGTACTTAGGTATATTGTTAAAGTACACTGGATATGTTCATTTTTCCTTTTGATGATATTTCGGAACTATGAAAAGAAATGATTTAATGTTTGCACATAAAAATCAAAAGAAAAATACTTGAAAAATTGCACCTACTTAAATAAATAGTAGGTGGTGTACCTTCAATAGTATCTGAAATTACTTTTGTTTTGTGTTTGTTTTCGGAATAAATTATTCCAATTCAGGTTTTTTATCAGATTAAAATAGTATATACGACAGACAACTTACGTCTACTTTCTCACAATTTCATCAACTAAATGCGGCACTATAAGCAAGTTCGCTTCTGGGAAAGTTTGCACCGCACCAGCCGTGTGCTTCTTTTTGTGTTTGTGCTTGTTCAGTTCACCAACAACTGAATCTCTCCTTCAAACTTTCGTGATGAGCATAAGAAACGTGTACCATTGTAAACACACATGTGTATTCAAGTTATATTTGCTCCAACTATAAACTATACATGCCTATAATATATGTATGTATACAGAGATATAACTTACTGGAAAATGAGTTCATTTGGTAATGAGAGAGAAGAAAGCAGCCTCAAATGTAGTCAAATTTCCTTTGAAACAGAAAGTAGAGCGACAGCTACAACAACCCATGTTGAACTAGTCTTGCACACTAAAATCTCATAACGTCAAACTTTTTACTTTCAAATTCAAACGTGTACTTCAACTTGTGCCTTTTCCCTATTTTTGTTTATGAAAAAATTAAATTGGGCAGTTTTATGTCTGTCTCTACGTTTTCGATGATACAACAAAATAAGATCTGTAGTCTACATATTATGTGTGGTGTGTGGTATAAGAAAATATGAACTTACATGGCGATATGCCATATGCAAGTTTATTCCTCCGTTCGCATGAGTACACACGCAGTAGTTCGTTGCTCTTATTTTACCAAGTTCGTTTATTATTGGGTATAGAATCTAATAACTGTACGAGAAAGACGGGTCATGTAATCAAACTTAATCATCACTCACGCAGACAGTTGAGCTGCTTATTGTGTTGTAAGCATGGAACCTTTTATAAGTCATGTCTGCGCCTCTGAACTGAACACAGCGCATCTATACAAACGTACTTATATGCTCGTGCCTGCTGTTTCTATCATTTTCTTCTAAAAAGACTTTCACTGGTCTACATCATGTTTCCTTTCCTTACATCATTACTACTTTACTTCTTTTCTTGGTTAAGACTTCAGAGGGAAAGTAAGAGAAAAGAGAAGCTGAAGGCTGAAGCTGATGATGATGATAGCGAAAAGGAAAAGATGGTGAAGTCTGTTAGATGAAAATATAAGGCGTTAAAAGAAAGATGTGTGTATATGCGAGTTTTCATTCCTATCGCTCTTCTCTTTTAGTTGTTTCTTCTTTCTGATTCCTTCATCGGATTTTCCTTTGATGGAAACAAAAAAGAGAGCTCGTGTGCGTATATAAGAATGTGCCTGTGAAAAAGTTGTAAAGTCCGTTAGTTGTGGAGTATGATGGTGCTAGTTGGCTTTCAATGAACATATATAGCAATAGCACATATATTATGGTACTTATGAGTGTCTTATTAAAGGAAAGTGTAAAAAGCGAGAGCGAACGAGACTTCTTGTGTAAGTAGTGAGGGAAGCGAGAAATAACAATAATAAGTGGCGGCAGTAACAGAGAGCAGTAATGTTCATGATGATCATCATCTTCATTCATTACGAGTATTACGCAAAAGAGGAGTATACTAAACTTGAGAAGAGTGTTTGTGTGTATCTTCATTCAACTCATCAACATCATCATCATTTCAGTTCACATCACATTTCTGCTGTTAGGAAAGATGAGTAAAAGGAATGGATGGTGGTAGTTTTTTCGAAGAAGATAAAAGAGGAAAGTCATCATCATTTTCATCTCTTTAGCCGTCTTCTATAAATCTTTTAGTTTACATTTCAGTCAGAAGAAAACTTTTGAAACAATGGGGTATTTTTTCCAAGAAATTGTCTTACCAGCAGAAAACCATTTTTAATTTACTTTTGTAGCAGAGAACTTTGTAAAATGGATTGCTAACACGAGCGTACACATCTATTCGAATGCATAATTTTGTATACTTGTGCTTGTGATTGTAATATCTATTTATAGACATAAAGCCTTGATTTCTCTACATTTCCATTGTAAGCTCACACGCAGTGCAGTACTTGTGTCTTCAATAACGCTTTATTTATGGACTCTTTTTTAATACTTGATTAAATGTAACACTTCAACTAACTGTTGATTTTCGTTTATTCTAGCCTGAATCAGGAAGGACTGAAGACAAGCTTGATGTTGAAACACTCGTGATTTTGAAGGTAATTGGACTTTTTAAACTTTAAACATGTTCTTTATAAGTAAAAATCATACATATATAACGCATAAAACTACTGAAAAATTTGTTTATGCATTACCGATCATGGCTGTGTGTGCATTATATTAATAACAATATCGCGTGAAAATCATTAATCGTTGAATTCTTGAATAATAATAAAACACTAAAATAAACAATACAGATATTGTTGTGCAACAATCATTTCACAAGTATTTCTACAAGATGAGCTTATTTCCCTCTCGATCTCACATCGTTTGCGTCGTCGCTTAAACAGCTTTCTCTACAAAAGAAATGTGGATTTTGAGCTGGGTCTATGCCATACATACAGACAAACTTATTCCAAACACATGCCCATTCTCTTTCCATTCATTACTCTTTGGCATTATATAACTTACTGGTCATTCAAAAATAGTAATATAAAAAGACCCCATCAAGTATTAATATAGCGGTTGTGGGCTTGATATTGAAGAGCTCATAAAACTCCTTTTGTTAGAAATAGTAAGTGAAAGTGCAGAAACCTTAATCTTTTGCCATGATTCTTATAGAAATCAACCCCAAACAACAAACGGATAGAGACACTACACAGACAGAACTGAAGAAAGTAACTCTTGATCACTTACTTTAATACTAACGATGCTATACCTCCATAGAAATAAGCATTTGGATCTTTTTACACGAGCGCTGGTTAGAGGCCTTTTTGCAATCAAGTCATGGATAGCCAAAAAGGTCTACTCATGATATTAGCTGCAAATGTTCATGGTGACGCCATACCATAGATGACCCCTTATTGGATATATCACTCTATGGCTGCAGTGCAGTCTTCGTTACACGAAACTTAGCATTGTATGAACTCAAAATCTTTACAAACTAAAATTATGTGCGATTTCGGACCAGGAATATCAACTTGGGGGGTGGGGGGAATAGTAGTGAGTAGTGTTGGGTATCAGATGAGAAATGTTTTGTGTCAGAGGTTCAATTGGAGGAGTTTGGTGGATCAAGGGGTTGATAACTTTGAGGTTTTTGAGAATGGGGAGTGTGAGGGGGAGGAGGGGGTGTAGGGTTGGGAGTGGGCTGATTTGTGTGGAGTGGAAGATTGATCAGTGGAGTCCGGTGAATTGATTGGAGTTTTTGCCTTTGGACCACAATGTACCCTCTCAAGCAGATGCTTTTCTTCAAAACAGTATCATTCGAGTTATTGACCATAACAAAGGTTATATAACTAATCTAATCTACATCACGTTCCAAGACTATTAAGACCTATTCATCATTCATCAACACTCTGAATCGAATCATTATCGACTGTCAAGTTGATATAGGTACCTGGTCCGAATTCGCACATAATTTTAGTTTGTAAAGATTTTGAGTTCATACAATGCTAAGTTTCGTGTAACGAAAGACTGCACTGCAGCCATGGAGTGATATATCGAAAATGGGGTCATCTATGGTATGGCGTCACCATGAAAATTTGCAGCTAATATCATGAGTAGACCTTTTTGGCTATCCATGGCTTGATTGCAAAAAGGCCTCTAACCAGCGCTCGTGTAATAAGATCTTACCAAGCTTATTTCTATGGAGGTATAGCATCGTTATTTAATACTATAGTTTTCCAGCCTATGTTCACTCATCTGATTTAGTAGCATAATCAAGTTACTCTATAAGAACACTTCTTGTCCGTCCGTCATCCTCAATAATTTTTACTGAAAACTTATGTTTCATACTCAAATTTTCTTCAATAAAATAAAATAATTTTCAATAAACGGCCCGTTTAAAATTCATATTTCTTTTAATTAAAATATGCAACAACAAATAAAGCATATTCCTGTCCTTCAATACAAAACAATACTTCCAACTTTCGATACTTTTTGATATCTGTTGTTGGCACTTAAGCCATATTGAACCACCATCTCACTTCCCTAGTAAGTTTCACAAGAAAGAACAATGAGAAAATGAGCTAGTCCTAAGAAAGAAACACTTTTTTATTTTCATTCCCAATGTGCCACCGATTTTTTTTTCAGTAAAAGAGATTTCCGACAAGACAAGCTTTTACTACATCATATCATCAACATCGTATCCACAGTATCTTTTTCCATCTTTACTCTGCACCCTTTTGGTTTGGTGTAGAGCAGTGGTTTCATTCCATAATGCGATTTCCCGTAACACATTCCAAAAACGTATGTTTTCTTATTATGACGACCAGAGACCACTGTGCTGATGCTAGTGATCATGATGATTTTGATGATGGTGGTGGTAATGTACGTTTTCTTTTCACTTTTACCATCACATTTACTTCTCCGGAGAAAATTACCAGAAGAAACAAGAATGCTTTCTCACAGATTATAGTCATATCGATCAACTTACCAGAAGAAAGATTTTTTACTGCATACTTACTATTTTACCCTCTGTATCGGGCAAGAAAAGGTGCATATAGTGCACATATATATTTTTTACAATCCTGACAATGTTTCTCAGACTCAGCCACTCAACCCATCTCACATCCATTTGCTTTTGCCCAATACAATCTAAGTTTCTCATTCTTCTTGTGTGCCATTACGACGTATTGTGGTGTGCAAAAAGCATATAATCATGGTATACAGAGATAAGGTTTTTACTATTTCTTTCCGTATCCCTCATCACTTTTCTTTTTTATTCTTGGATTCTCTTATTGAGATGGAAAGTACGTTCTTTCGATATACATTGTGGTGAACTGTAGTCAGAGAGTATGTTACGTGAGCAGAGATTTAATGAGCAACTCACTTGAGAAATGAATGAACTGAGCTGTATGATACCAAAAAGTACTGGGATACACAAAAGGCGATGAGGACAAGAGTTAGTGGAGAATTGAATAGAGAAAGTGTGGTAAAGAGAGAGAGAGGAAATCGACCAAAATAGTCCAGTCTCAAGATAACAAAAAATGGTCAGAAAAAAGGGGCATATGAAGTACCAAACATTCTCTGGACCATTATTACGAGGGAGTGTATAAAAAAAACTTCAAGTGTGTCCATAAGATTCTGTAGCCTTCAACAATACAAGCTTAACAAAAACTAAGTAATTTTGAGAAGGTGAAATAGTGGTTTTTAGTAGTTGCACAATACAATGCAGATATGCTTTAAGTAATGTGCAAGCATATTGGTAACACTGCACTGCAACAAAATTTACACACTCAAGGATAGCCTATTTAGAAAGCAACTTTCTTTTTTAGTAAGAATAATAGAAATATTTTATACTTTGAAGTAAGTCTTTGACATCTTATAGAAAATAATTTAACAGTGATCTAAATTAGCTAGTCGCCCACTTACCGACACATGTCACTCTAGTTTATATATACTTGTATAAGTAATGCTTCCTTTCTCTCATTGGGCCAAAGCAAGTTTCCAGCCCCTGAGGCTAAGCTTATACACAACGAACGAACTGACAATGGAAACGATACGATCTGTGTGAAATGGGCAGATCTAGATTACACTCTAGTGATAAATACATAGTTATAGAGTCAAGCTTAGCATGAACTTCCTTCTATTTTCAATGAAACTTGCTTATTTTCTTATATTTAAAGGGAACACGAGATTTACAAAGTTCATATAGTGGGAGTATGTAAAAACACTTTTTGTATCCTAAGATTAAGTGTTAATAAGGATATCGGTAAAGACTAGAAAAAGCAAAAGGTGGTGTTAGGGATATAAACTACATGGGATGGTGACAGCAAAAAAGTAAATTATTTTCACTCTCTCTGGCTGATAAAATATGTTCTTGTTCTCTCGAAGTGAAGATTTGCGAGAAGTGTTAGACCAGTGGTGATATGTGATGAGGCAAAACGCGACAAGCCGTTGCAGAAAAAATTTATTACTGTACATTCTTTATTTTTTGATATTGGAAGTTTCAATAGGATCTTTTGTGTAAAATAACACAAAAAGATCAAACTACTACATACATCACAGCTAGTATCACAACGACTTGTAACTATGTTGCTGTCGCGTCCTGTGTCGTTTTAGGGAAAAAACAGGAAGTGCGTATTTACGCATTGGATTTACTGTAAACCCACACTCCACACTATACAGTTATAACAGTACATATAATCCTGTGCATCACAGTTTCACTTACATCTTCCACAAACGAATGGAACTGACATTTGAATGTATGTATTGTACATTCTCATACTCAAGCTGAATACAAGATTTGGGGGAAAATTATATGTCGCCTTTGGAAAATACTTTTTGAGATTTTACACTTCAGCTTTGTATATACGAAGGTCTTTCACCCTACATCCCTCTTTTAGCTCTCTCTCACATTGCTCTTTTCTCCATTCTATAATTTTCAGTTTCACTTTGCTCTTTTCCACATTCCCACCTTTTTGGATTTTAGTCAAGGCTTATCTCACTTTCTGGTGTGTTAAACCTTTTCATATCTGACGATGAGAATCATTCATTTCATTACCAAAAATTGTTACCAAAACTTGCATACATAAATATTATCTACTCTCTCGTCTTTATTCTTCATTCCATTTTCCAAGTTAATATAACTTTTCCACAAAAAGTTATTCTTAATATTTGAGCCCATGAGGATGACGCTGATGGAAAAGCAAACGCAAAGATTTAACATCAGCTTCACCTCATCGCTTAAATATTAGCACAACATTTTTGGTATTGGTGGTGGAGAAAAGCGGCTCAAATAAAATATGCATACATATACCTTACCAACATGAGTAAGGAAACTTATGTATACCGACCGTGAGTCTCTGAGTGAGAAAACACCTTGAGGGAAATGACAAATGTAGCAATGCCGCCTGGCCTGTGATCACAACGCAGAGAGCAGACAAAGATTTCTTTCGCTCTTTAAACATCTCTTAAGAAAAGCTTTTCCTTTTCGTCGAAGGGAATAAAATAGAATAAATTCACGCTTTTATCACAGCATTTTACTCAGAGATTGAGAACCAGAAAGCAGTTTACAGTAACGAGAATGCTCGAAAGAATGTGTGTTTTATAGGATACGTATTATATGATAATCTGAAGAATGGGTAGTGTACACAGTAATATATGGGAAGTATTTCTACAGTCTATACTACAGAGCGCGATTATACATACCGGCTAGTAATAAAATGTTCCTTAGATCTGCAAGTAATATAACACCAACATAATATAGTGGTTGTTCAAGAAGTGAAATGAGTACGCACGACGAATTTGTGTGTGAAGGAGCAAGCTGGAAGATGGAACATTAAAAAGCAGAAAGTATACGGCATGTTTATAGTAAATGGAAGGAGAAAGGAATACATATATATAGTTGAACCATACAATTCAACAGCAGACCATTTTGTTGGGCTAAATTGTTCTTTGTCTGGATTTTGGTCGCTGAGGTGTCATTAATTCCTGTGAAGTGAGATTTTCAGATTTTGGAAAGCACCACTACCGTCACCATATCTCTCACATAGCCAATGATATAAATAAATAGGCAATAATATATACACCACATCACCGCTTGCAGCACAGCAACAACAGCTAAAATGTAATGTCAGGAAAGAAGTATTATTATTGGGGTTACTATTTTTTTTTTTTAGTACTTGCTTGAAATTTAGTGTATACACTATACCAATACCACCCGCCTGTACACCATACCACAATGATGTACCCAAGAACGATTCCTCGTTTAAACTTATCTCCACCTCATTTGATCACTTGGGTTCCGGAGCCTGTCACTTGCTTTATTTTTATAACAGGCAGCTGAAGGGAAGAGAAAGCGGAAATCCACCACTTCTCACTGGCCTGTTGAGTTGAGAGCTCAACTGTGCTGCCCAAAAAAAAGTATGTTATTTGGTCCCTAATTTTATCTGGGTTTGCATTCAATGTAATAAAAGTGTGAAGTACTACAAAACAAGTAGTTTTCACAAAAGTTTTACAAGTAATACAATGAAAATGAACAGACGTATATAATTTAGCACATGAATATGCACGACAACTCATGTAAATGACCATGCCACCAGTAATCTTTGATCTTTGCTGTGTCACAAATAATGAAAATGATTCTGTTGCAATACCTTTCATACAATTCATTAGTTGAAATGCATGATTTTACTTTTAGCTATAGTGCAATACCTTGTTTATTGTCAATTCGACGACGGTGGACACGGACAGCCGATTTAAAGAGCTGAAAAACATTCCCAAACAGAAATTCTTTTAAAACTTAAAAAACAACAACAAGCAAAGAGATAAACTAAAAGTTATTTGGTGTTATTTGTGGAATGTACTGGTTTATCCCCTCCTCCTCGCCTCCGCTTAAAAAACACTTGAAAGAAGATACATTACGTATTGCCACTCTTACATCAGTAGTCTTACCAAGTTTTTGTATACACTTAGCTAGGTATTCGTACTCGAAACATTTACAAGTATATGTAGGCATTCACTTTCAAACAAAATATTGAGAATTCTTCGCAGATAGGTATGCACAAAAAGTTACATACCTTTCTGGAGTGAAAGGATGATGATGATGACACGATGATGATGATACATGTATCGGGCTTCCATTTCACCCTTTCATTTCATTGCTTTTTTATCCAATCTTCCATTTTTATAAAATATCGTGATATTATGCTGTCTTGTTTAAAAGCAAACGTGCATACACACAAAATACACGCATCGAATTTCTTTACTCAAGGGAAATAAGTGAACAAGTGGAAAAATACATTTTGTTTTTATTTCTTTTATATCTCACCAACAGGAAAGTAAAGGCAACAGGAGAGATGATATAAAAGAGAGTAAAAGAGAAAAACTAAAAGAAAACATTGTACAACTTTATATATGTACTCGTAATGTATAGTTGATAAAGAGTTTGATGTTTATGGAGAGTGGGAGAAGAGAAATGGATTACAAGATGTCTTTTGTACACGAAAAACGTTACGTTCCGAGAAACACAAAGATATATAATATACTAAAAATGCAATAATTTCTTACCCGGGATCGGATGCATAGACCATCCACTTTAAATTCGTGAACTTCACCTGTGTGCTTCAACTTAATCCTTTTAAGTGGGAAAAGAAAGAAAGAAAAATATGTAAAGCATATGCATCTCTAATTTTAGTAGCACAAATGTTACATGGTCTGATGTTTAGTTTAGTTTCAGGCTCTAATACCTCGCTGAGCGAGCTTCATTAAAAAGGTAATTTAAATAAAAATCCCAACGATGATTATATCAATGAACATAGACAGTTTAGTTTTTCAGTTTGTGGTATTTTATTGCTAAACTGCATTTTCTCTTTTAAAAAAAGTTTACGAATCGAGAAATTCTACTGAAAATCAACGAAATTTTAACCTTAATATTTTACTTTATTAACAGCAAGTGGTTTTGCCTTCCTATGTTTATTAAGTGCCAGAATGGTACTTTATAAGAATACTTGGTGATAAGGGGATGAGTAGTCTGTCTGGGCGTCTGGG